>JANHJO010003168.1:69036-79861 GCA_032468235.1 Pseudoxyrhopus heterurus
TAAATGATATTAGAATGCCTGGAAACAACACCGTTCGTGTAATGAGATGTTTTATGTAACCTTAAAAACCAATAAAATTTATTAAAAAAAATTATCTCACCCAGTTGCATTGGGCCAAAGTAGAACTATGTTAGTTTGGATCCAGGGCAGTTGCTGTTATTCAAGTAGCTTTGTCTTTGATATTGGCTTTGGCTGATCTATTGTGCTAAAAAGGTTAGTTGCTCCCTTAATTAAATAGGTAGCATAAATATTTGTCTTTTTCCCAAGATAAATCTTACAGGTTTTTTCCAATGTAATGCCACATGTAGGTGGTTATACAGAAAGAAATCTGTCCTTGTTAAATTGTCTACTGCTATCAAAATGTTATTCTTTTGTTCTAAACCAATTTAAAAGGATTAACTTTCCTTCTCAGGAATCAAATTGGCTTAAGCCTTCAGAAGCAGCAATGTTAATGTATTTTCCTTTTCTCTCTGCATTTTGCCTCAATTTTTTTTTTGCTTCATGTTACTGACATCTCTGTGGTGCCTAATAAAACATAAGGTTATTCTGATGAAGATGATTAGATCTTAATAAGGTCCTATTGATTATTAGATTTTGTTCAGTTAGGAATCTTTAAACACAAAAATATTTCATAATGTTTAAAATAAGTATCTCAACAGTTTTTTAAAATAGATCTGTTCTCTTTCTTCCCATTTTCCCTCACACATAAATCATTGCAAGCAAAAGGATACAAATCTGGTAGAAACATCTACATTGGTCTTAGGAAGCAAGTGGTGCTTTTGGGGTGCTAATAGAAGGACAGGTTTTAACAAAATCAAAAGGTCTTCACTTGTCTTTAAATCCCTTACAAAGAAACACATTATAAGTGCACCACAGGCAAAGGAGACATGATAACTGCACTCTTGCTGGAGCTACAGAAGACCATCGGGATGGGACAAGCCCATATTGGAAATTACCAGTTGATATTAACACCCAAGCCTTGTTCATACCAGTCTGTGGGATCACCTGACCGCATTTCAGGCACTTGGCAACAGTCATATTTATGACCATTTTCAGGGTCCTGCGATCATGTGACTATGTTTTATAACAGTTCTGTTGAAAATCAGTTATTTTTGATATTCAGCAAAACTGCACCATAATGGGTTCGCTTAATGCCAGCAGCATTCATTTTTTCACCACAGTGTTCACGTAACAATCCCCATAAAAAGTTGATCAATTGGATCAGTCACATGACTCACCCAAATTTATGATGGTCACGACATATGGCCATAATGGGCAGGCTCCATTACTATTACAGTTGTACAATGAGGACTATCTATAAATAGAACCTAATAAAAACAAAGTATTCCATTTGCTTTCCTTGTAATGTTCATGGGTATGCTTAGGCCTCCCTTGGGTTGACTCCCAAAGGTTTGCCCCCTAAAGGTTTGCCCCCTAATGATGTGTGCTGATTTCTCTCATTGAGGTCTAGCTGATGCCACTTTTGGCTATGTGAGGACCAAGAAAAATAAAATAAAAATTAAAAAAAGAACAGAAATTCCTTTTTTTTATGTAGCAGATAAACTGCACCCAAGGTTGCCAATCTTTCCCATATCTGCCTTATTTATTTATTCATTTCATTTCTGTAGCCGCCCAACTCAATCAAATGATTCTTAGGCCATCCTCAGTATCCCTGCCTCTTACATTTTATCCTTCCTTCCTAATTTTCTGTTCCAACTACTACCATAAAATAATCCATGGACCTAATTTTCTCTTTCCCTTTCACTTTCTTTCCTAAATATTTATTTGTACTGGAACTAAGTTTGCACTCTGGGGGGAAAAACCCCTCACTGCTATCTGCTGTCTTTACATGAGTGGTGCCATTCTGGCTGCAAAGTGTTGGCATGTATACTTGAACATCCAAAACATAAGAACTAATTATGATACAGTACCTGCTACCTGCAATCCAGTCATTTTTAATGTTCCTAAGCCTGTAGGTATTGTTTGTGTGAATATTAAAATTAATGAGAAAATGTTAGGAAAAACTGTCAAGAACTGTTTTTCTTTTTTTTAAAAATCCCTCTTTGCTAATCTCCAAACAGTATTTGTTCCAGCAGAACTAGTGATTACGGGAATATCATCTTGAAAGATGAGAAAGTGATAGATATAATTCCAATTAACAGTCTGTCCTAATGTTAAAAAGGATGTTGGCTGCAGTCAATAACAACAGAAACACCAATTAGAATCGGGAACTTTTTCAAAGCAAGCTGTTCCTTCCTGTGATTATCTTGACCTTTCCTTTTGTGTAGAAGATGAATTTATCCTGCTGAATTGAGTCTTTAACTTTCTACATGTCTGCCTATATGTGAAGCCTGAAGAATGCCAAATGTCAGAATGGGAGGAAAAAATGTATTAAAATATTTGGAAGCATTGTGCTCCGAGCTCTCTGTTGAATAGCACAAGAATAGCAAAGCAATTAATCTTTTTGCCAGATCTTTTTAGGCAAACATCTATAACTCGGCAATTGATTCCTTTTTAATTTACATGCTAAATAGCTTCTACTCTATAGGATGCGTGTTTAGTTTTAAGCATTAAATGTTTTCAGCAATTGTAAGCCTACAAGTCAAACACATTGCACTTCTTGCGGTGTTTTAAAGTGTGGCCATTTTAAAGCATTGCTTTGTGCTGCTTGTGCTTAAAGTGCCATTCTGAATTAAAACCCTTTTTATTTCTTAAACAGGAGAGCCATCCAATTCATTGCCTCTTCTTTTTCCATGTGGTGCTCTGAAAAGGGAAACGCTTCCAACAATGCTCAAGGACAAAGGTTTGATATAAAACATATTTTTGAGCAGTAGTTTTCTACTCCAAGAAGCTCAGAGGGAATAAAACGATGACTATTAAGCCAACCCAACTCTCCTCACAGTGTTATTGTTGTGGGGAACGTAGGAAGGAGTATTAGGTATGTTTGCACCTTGGGTTATTTATAAAAATAATAAAGGTGGGATAAATAAATAAATTATAGACCCCGAAGAGTTGGAAAAAGTCTCACAATATGCAATTCTCCATAGTGCAGGAATTAAAATTGAAACTTCCCCCCACAGATGGCTCTCTAAACTCTGCTTTCACAGATCTAGTTAAGGGAATGCACTATCCTCCTCAGTGCTTAGTTCTGCTACCTCATTTTTACTCTCAGGCTTTTTAACATTTCCCCCCCAGAATCTGCCTTTCTGTAACAAAATTATTATCTGATATTCTAGATCAGGGATGGGCTGGATGCATCATGCGTTGGCCACGCGAAGGGGAAAAAAGTTGTGATAAGTCACATGACAACAACATGACATCACGAGTTTGACACCCATGTCCTAGATTCTGGGCTACTAGATAACAAATCTTCTTTCTGTATAACAGTCCCTGTAGGTATTTGGAAAGTACTGTCATATTCTCCTCTCTTCTTTTCTCAAGACTGAGCTATCCATTGTTCCCTATTTCTTCTTTATAATAATCCTCTGGTCATTGACATCGTCCTTCTCTGCACCTATTCCAGATTTTCTGAATCTTCATAAAAATGTGGAGGCCAGTAGCATCAATATAGTGAAAGCAGAGGAATTGGCCACTCTGGAGCCCCATAAGCACAGGGAAGCGTGATGGGGCCTTAAGTCAGTCTTGTCAGAATGATCTTCTACACTGCTGCCATTAACATTACTATCTAAAGCTTGGAAATTGCTTTATTACCTTGACTTTCATATAATTCTTGATTCCAACTCCATTTTCAGAAAAGACTATATATTCTAGTCACCATGACTGTTCTGGGCAAATCTTAAGAAACCAAGCTAAGTATCCAAGTGTGTGCAGTGGATAGGGCTCTTGTGGGCCTGCCAAAATGCAGCTAAACTCTAGAATGTTCTAGCAATGCCAGCACACTCTGGAGTAACCATATGTTTGATTTGTAAAGGCCACTAAAACTACAGATCTGCTTACAAACAAGACATAGCCGTGGTTTGTATATTACTGTGCAACCTAATCTCTATAATGTCACTTCACTTCTGTGCAATGAAAAAAACTAAACAAAACCCCATTGTTTAAAACATGGAATAAGATCTTGATGCAGAAGATCTTAAGAAGACTGACATGTCTTCTAGGCATCTTAAGAGTCGCCCAGCAAGTGGGCAACTATACACATTAAATAAACAAGTTCAGAGCGCAGGTTCATTGTAGAATAAATGCTGAAAGTCTCATGTTCAATCCTTAGCATCTCCACATAGAGGTGGAAGAAAATCCTGCCAGATACCTTTAGTAGGTATCAGTAGGGTCAAAAAACCCTGGCTAGAAACAAAGCCTGGAATTTAATTTAATTTAATTTATTGCTTTATTCTTCTTTTCTTTGGAGTTTGTATTTTAACTTTGGAAATAAAATAAAAAATTAATGCAAAAAAACAAAACAAAACACGGCTAGGATAGACCAATGCCCTGAATTTAACTATGATACTTTCCCAAGTTCCTATGCAAAAAAAAACCCAGGAGTCCCCTTTTTCCAAAGCCTTCTATTCACCTGGCCAGCATAGGGAGACAGTATGTGCTAAGGCACTTCACCTGCTGGGAGGCACATAGGAGTGGGCCTGAGGACAGGCATCATCTCTGAGGGCTGCCTCCTTGGAAATAACAAGGAGAGGATGGCTCCCCTCATACAGATTTCTGGAAGCTCGCAAGGACTTGGCTGGAAATTCACTGATTGGTGCCATTTTAATTTAATACGTTACTATAATGTTATTAACTTAGCTTACATTATTATAATTGTTGTATTCATATTATTATAGGAGAGCCAATGAGAGTAGGAGTTTGGATGTTAGACTAGGAGCAGGGAGACCAGAGTTTTAATCCCCTTTCAGCCATAGAAGATACCTGGAAGGCTGGTGGTTATGGGGGGGGGGGGGGTGAAGGAGATACACATACGTTCAAATAAATAAAATTTACTGCTTAGAGTTTTGCTAATTGATTGAGGTGGGGATAAATCCAATAAACAAGCAATCCTTAGTAATAGCCCTGCCAGTGCTTATATTATTTTTGTAGTGTACTTGTCACTCAAACACTTAAGAGGATTTTAGCTGTCAAAGATGGACCACTTTTTATGTTTGCTAACCAAGTTCCTTCAGCATAACGAATACAGCGATTGGTTCATTATTTTTAAAATGATGGTAGTGATCTTGAAAACAAGTTTTTATGGTCATATTTGAGATGACATTCACTTGTGTTTTCTCTGTCACCTCTACACATAATTAATCTTGCACAGATGCCTGTTTTCACAACATTGACAAGTAAAACATTGAATTATGGCCAGCTTATTAATTCTTTTAAGGACAACACAAAAATGAAAGAAAGTTAATAGTGTGCCATTTATATCAATATGTATGACACCGGAAAGGAGTATTGGTCTGTCATCTCACTTCTATAATGCTCAGTTAATTGGTTTTATCCTTTTTTAAATAGCAGAGGAAAGCCTAAATAGGCTTTATGACTACCATCTGCTGGCAATAAACTAATCACGGTTGTTGTTCTAAATCTAGTTGTTCTAAAATAAAAACAAATTCTCCAGATCCATCAAACTGTCACTTTTCTTCCTATCTTGGAAAAATCCAGTCAGTGAAAAATCTGTGATATATCTTCACAAAATTATACATTAGAAAATATTCTTATGCTGTATAGTTAGGATTCTTGCTTGAGGTGCAGAGTATAGAGTATAGAGAATGCTCTTGTATAGTAGACTGTATATACCTCATCAGCATTCAGTATATATGTAATTTACTTTATCATATGGTTTAACTACGAAATTATTCCTTTGTTTCAAATAATTCTATTGCTCTTTACAAAAGTTGTTTTTTTTAACTTCCAAAAAACAGAAATCCTACGTCTGATGTTTTATTGTGTTCAAATACTGCATAATCTGCAATTTCAACAGAAACCTTCATCCATAAGCATAATTCCACTTAATTAAAAAAAACAGTTCTCATTAATCAAATACCTTGTTCATTTAAGATGTTACTTTTGATCAATAGTAATCCAGATTTTGAACCAAGCATGACTGCTTCCTTTAGAGGTACATTTTTATCCAGCTAAAGTTATTAGTATTGCTGCCTGTTTAGTTGATAATTTTGGAATTGTGGAAGTGTGGATTGTTCAAGGACCATCCAAATCTATCTTTTTGAGTATTTTCATATAATGAATTGTCACATAATCTGTAGGTAGAAATACTTCCAACATGTCATTTTATTATTGCTAAAATGCTTTCATCTATTCTGAGACAGATTGCTCAGTCAATTACATCTTATTATATGATTTGAATTTCTCTATGTTTCTTTCAAAGATGATATATTAATGAGACTTTACCTTTATCTGGTACCTTTAGAAAGAATACATTTTGAATTTGGTTAGAATTAGCATTTTCTTTTCTTCTATGAGCAATTTCTTTGACCAACTATTCTTAAATCCTTTTACAAATCTTCACATTTGTATTATACAGTATGTCATAGAATTTTTATTCTGTTTTGATCATATCCCTTGATAGTGTTCTGGTAACATGTTTTCATAAAGATTAAATGGCCACATAGTGTCTTAAATTATTCAGAATTTGTATACTATCTGTGACAATACACCTCTAAAGATTGATAAGAATTTTGCTTTCATAATCAATTGGCTTTGTCTGCATTTTAGGTAGAAGATAAGAATAAATTTCTATTTAAATATATTTCCATTCATGTTTGAATTGAAAACAATTTAATAAACACTTAAATCACAACTAAGTTTCATTGTTCACATTGCAGATGTTATGTTGGAATCTGTTACTGTTTATCAAACCAGTCAACATCCTGACCTCCAGGAATCCTTGACGAATTACTTCTCACAAGAGGTATTTTGTTTTCTGAGTCATGTTGCTGTTCAAGAAGGTCTTCCATTTATTTATCAGGTACAGAGTTATCAACGAACAGAGTTAGATCAAGCAAACGCCTTGGAGATATTTTGCCCTGCTACTGAGAGAATTTCAATGGCTGTGTGAACTGACAGACTTTCTGGTAACCATAATATGACAGCATTCACAGTTCACACATTCAACATACCAAATGTGCTTCCCAGTTTCAAAGGGACCGTTTTTGCTGAACAAAATGCAGTGCCATTTCCATTGTAGTCATGTGCCTAGATTAGGAATGAAGGTGACTTTTAACTTCTGAAGCAACTTACCTTTTTAAAGAGTCATAAAAGTCTATGAGTATTGGAAAACCGAAAAACGTAAAGAAATACCTGTTCCCCCTATCAATATTTTTATTTGGACAGGGTGTTCCTGCTAGTGTTGTTTTCTTCAGTCCTTCTGGTGTCAAATATTGTCTGAAGCAAATTTTGAAGTTGTCAGGTGATTTCATTTCTCAAATTAAGGTAAGCTTTATAGCAGAATTTTGACATGTAGTATTTTATAACCGCTACAGAATTAATCTGAAAGCCATAAATTCATGGAACACATTTTTTTAATCAGGCTTGATGACCAATGCAGCAAGCATACCTCTACTGCATTTTATCTTGCTTTTTTCCATCACTTCTCTGTTTTATTTTAAATTTAATTATTGTTCTATATCCATAAATAAATAAATCCTATAACCCGGCTCTCTTTTCAGTTTGCTGCTATAGGTCCAACAACAGCTGACGCTCTTGTAACTGAAGGAATCTTAGTAAGCTGTACCGCCAGTCGCCCTACCCCCCAGGATCTTGCTGCTGAACTTAGAAAATGTCTGTAGCTGTAATACATTTGAAAACTCTATGATTGAAATTATGTAATTTGCAGTAATACCTAAAATTAAAATGTCTAAAATTAAAAACACCTTCTTTACTATTTAATATTGGGTTATTTCTGCAATCATTGGAAATATACATCTTTCATGTTTTCAACACTTCTGTTTATTAGTAGCAATGATAAATACTGCTATACACTAACCTGGATTATATGAAGGGTATTCTAACTAATGTTTGATAAGTTAGCTTAGTTTACACAAAAAGAATCTGAATTGTAGTTTTAAATCATGTTTTTGCATTTCCTTAGTAGAAGTTAAAAATAGATGATTATCATACTTGAATAAATATATTCATCAGGCTGTATGTTAGAGAAGCAGAGCACAGAATCAACCAATTAAATTGAAGGCATTAGATAAGAAAAAAGAAGAAAATAAATCAAATCTAGTTTTCACCAATACATTCACTGTATGTCTCTGCACTTTTTTGTCTTTGCAAATTATCTTTATTTGCACCGTGTCTGCACACCTATTCACATATTTTGTGTGTGTGTCATATTCCTTGGTGCATGATACAGTCTGTTTAAAATTCATTGCACATCATTCATACTCTCTACCAAAACCCCAAAATACTCTGCATATAAAAAATTAAAATATATATATATTCAGATCCCCAAACAACAAAATTCTAAAATCACCCACAGGCATTCCTTTTATAGTTCTCCATAAATACATTAAGCAGTCATCCTCAGCTTACTCCCTGCTCAGTGTTCATTTGCTAAGCATTCCTTTTATCACATGCATGGATTATTTTTTATTTTGTACCATTCTTGCCATATTCATCAACTAATCTAGAACTCCAGTCTTCCATAATTCAAGCATTACTACTTTTATCATTTGCTTTCTGTAAATCAACACATTATCAATAAACTTTCTAACATACACACATTCCTCCGTGATGATTACACAATAAAATCTCAAAACTCTAGTAGTCTTATACCTTAAAAAAGAGAAGTACAGGAAATAAGAACAAGTCATTGAGTTAGAAGCTGTAGTGTCACAAATGGAAAAGACTTATTCTGCCTAAATGAGAAACATTCTACTCTAGACAACAGTACCATATCTTTGATTACTTTGCTTTTTATATTTCTGATTCTGCTTTCTGTAAGCTGAAGAATTTGCCAAGGCTGATCCAATAGAACGACAAGGTAAGAGATACTGTTCTATTAGGGAAGCTTGTGAGAGTTTTGAACTGAGAGGTCTTTCAGGTGCCTTACTAGAAAGCATGATACATATGTGAAAGCTTATACATTAGTATCCCCCTAATTTGTTCAGACAGAAAGTATGATGCCTGACTGCTCCAATAGAGAACAAAAGGTACCTTACACTAGTTATTTAGTGCTCTGGCTTCAGAACTGACAGTTCCTGCTCTGCAATTTTTCTCTGATGCCAAAGTACATTAACTGTAAAGCTAGAGGGGAAGAGAATTGCTGCTTATATATAATATAAAGGACAGGGTTTATGGGCATTAAAGCAATTCAGCTGTTTTTGTAGTCACTGGTCAGCATAATTATATGTATGATCCAGTCAGCTAGAGTCAAGTCAGCTCTTGCAGAATTATTTCAATTTCTGTACATCAGGGGTTGTGTTTCTGTTTTTCATTTTTACGTCAACTCTTAAGTTCTCCTCAAATAACAGCTTCATAGCAATGGGCTACAGTGTTGATTCTACAGTGCAGAACACAAAGTAACAGGTAGACATCTTAACATTCCCCTCACAGCAAGAAGCCCATCTGGTTTCTATTAGTCCAAAAATGCTCTCTGTTCTGGAGAATTCCCTTCAAACTCCACTGAACATTTTTCTTCACTGACAGTCAATTTAAGCTTTCCATTCTGACAACAAAGCCCTTTTCAACTCCTCACATACACATTACATAAGAGCTACACATTAAACTGCATTATCGGCTGCATTTCAAAGTCAAGATAACTTTCTTGTTCATCTAATATCTCAATCTTTAAAATCCACTAATTATAGAAAGCATTATTTCAGAAAATATCATTTTGAGAAGAAATAGTAGTTGCTAATTAATATGGTTAAAGGAACAGCTGGCTGCCTAATGAAAGATGCTACCATTTCGTTAAAGGGCAGAAAGAATAAGCAAGACATTCAATAATGGTATATAATTTCAGTGTGTTTTGTTTTGCTACAGTTTAAAACCTACAATAATCTTTGAAGTGTTGGGATGTCCATTTTAACAACCAAAATTAGAGAGACCTACTGGCTTGAAGATATTTCATTTACCGTAAATGCACATTTTCTACTGAAAAGGATCAGTCTCATGAGAATGAAACATAAGACACAGGGATAGTAATAGAACTACAATCCAAAACAGCTTTATTTGTATCGGGGGTATTACCATCTGCTGTTTAAAAAAAAAATCTTTTGTTTAACATTTGGTGAAGCAGGAATTGCTGTTGAGGAAAAAAATAGGTTACATTTAATCTTCTGCAAATTAATACATTTATCAAATTATAAATAAAAGTGATGGGTAAAATGCATCTAAGAGGTTCTAGTTTAGATTGTTTTCAAAATTTGTAAGCCATTTAAGAAACCTGTTGTTTCAAAGGATTGGTTTGTTAATACTGTAACTCAGTACATAGGACCCTAACTCATTCTATAGTACAACCATTATAAATTAGTTTGTCAAATAGATATTAATTACAGTACTTAATTTGAATTAAGTAGCTTGCATCTCTTCAGTCGCATAAGAAAGGGGTTGATTTCTGCCAAAACTGCATTGATAGCTGTCCAAAGTATTCTCTAGTCTACAGGAGCAGAGAAACAGCTGTCAGAATGCAAATTAGGGCAATGAGTAACTAGGACCTCAGAGCTAAGATTAGGAATTCTGTTAAATGATTCTACACCACACTGGAATATAGAGTGAAATCTCAAGATTATTTTTTTAACATTTTGTGTGGAAAGCATTCAGAAGAGGTCAAAATACCGAATTTTTCAGAGTATAAGATGCACTATTTCAACCACAAAAGGTGGATGCGACTGTCTGTGCGTCTTATACA
>JANHJO010003168.1:79968-94537 GCA_032468235.1 Pseudoxyrhopus heterurus
CTTGTGCTAATCAGGCTGTGCTGAAGCTGAAACAGGCTGTTTGCTGCAAGGAGACAAATTGCTGGGAGGCAGAGGCAAAAATATTTTCCTTGTTTTCCTCCCCAAAAGTTAGGTGCGTCTTATACTTCAGAGCGTCTTATACTCCGAAAAATATGGTAATAATAGAAGTTGGCCCCAGGAATGAAAAATGAACACATTTAAAGGCTGCATTGAATATTTGATTAAGCAATGAGGCAATTCCCAGACATAATATGATTAAATTATGGCCATTTTTTAAAAAAACAGAAGCTATAATGCCTTGAGTGTTACACACAGGTGAGTATTTCCCCACACCGCTGAAGGTTAATTATACAGAAATAGCTATACAGAAACCAAATTGCTCATACGTGCTCAGGGCCTATTGTTGGAAACATATCTAGTCACCTCGATTTTTTAGCTAGCATTCCACTAACACTACTATTTAAATAATTGTCTTTTTTGCACTTAAAATTTTTTAAAACGTTTCTGATTGAACGATGGTCTAGAGACACTTCTAAAAATATTTTCTAGAAATTTACCGAAACTCTCATTTAAAAAAGAGAAAAAGAAGAAAGCTGCTATATAGTAATTTTGGGTGATGACAAAAAGACAGTAAAGAATGATCATCTTAAACAGAAACTATTGGGGTTACAGTGAAAGGGCTAGGTCAAAAATGGTGGGCTTATCTTCAAAATGGCAGAAAATATTGGATGTTTAATCCGTAAAACCATGGATATGACAGAAAAGAGGTTACACAACGTCCTGCTTGCATATGCTGAATTGCTACATGGGCAAAATTGTACTGAACAGACCTTACAACAGAAGTTTGAAGCAATCACTTCAGGGATCCCAAGAGGTATATGCTGCAAGAATTGTGCTGGTAAATAGAATCATAATATTGTTTTGTTATTTTAACACATGAACTTCCCCACTTTAAGACAAATGAAAGCAGCTGTTATTAAATAACCTCATGGCAAACAGTTTTGTGTTTTTCCGCTTGGACAGTTGTCCTACTTCTGTCATTTATTTAGGTTCCTGCACAAATTTATATTTTAGCAAGCATGCCTGACAAACTGTACAGTAATTAGCCATGGGAAGCTTTTAGTGAGACATCTGTGACACTATGAAAATTTCAGAGGTGTCTACTAATGCAAAATAGATATAGACCAAAATATCCTAAACGAAGTAGCTAAGGTGCCATTAGGTTGCAATAAATGCTATCATTGCTAACTCCGTAAAATATAAATGTTGCTTTTGGGAAGAGTAGGCAACGGGAACACAAAACAAAAGTAATAAATGCTAGCCTATAGGACTCATTTTCAATAAAACACATTTTAATATACAATTTTATTCGCATTTCTGAAAAAAATGGTGGCTGAAATGCAAAATAGTTCATCTGCCTTATGCAACATTCTTCCCCCTGAAGTGAGGTTAGCTCCATCCCTCTTAATGTTCTTGAAGTCTCCCAAGACCTGACTATGTTTTCAGGTTTGAGGACCCAAGGAAACTGATAAATATTCACTCAATTGTCCCTAGTGGTCTTTTATATTTTAATAATAATTATTTTACATTTTTAATCATTCATCTTTTTACACATAGTTTTGTTATACACCACCCACTTTTGTGATACATATGGGCGGCCATATAAATTTGATAAATAATGAACTGTCTTATCCCGCTAGGACAAGCCCATCCTAGTCATGCCAGCAGAGGGCAGACTTTGGATCCTGTCAGTCAAAGAACTCCGACTAGTAGGATAGAGAAAGAGCCTTCTCTGCTGCAGCACCCACCTTCTGGAACATTTCACCCTCTAATAAGGCAGAGGTGGGGAACTATGGCCCCTTATTGACTTATGGATTTCAACTCCCAGAATTCCCGAGCCAGCCATGGTTCAGGTACCCTGCTAAAGTAAGATCTGCCCCCTACCTCCTATCCTGCAAGGACCTGAAGACCTGACTCTGCTGGTTGGCCTGGGGTCCAAATGGGTGAATCCCACATTAGGTGTGGTTGCTAGATTGATGGCAGACTCTACACCCCCACCTTGCTTTCTGCTCTTCAGCTTTTTGTTATATTGATGTATTTATTCTCGTTGTGTTCCTTTGTCAGTTACTTTATTACTCTATTATTTCACTTCTGTCTTCTACATGTCTTTTCATTTTTCTTCCTTTTTATTATTGTAAGCCTCCTAGAGTAGCCCCATGATGAGACAGGTGGCAAATAAATTTAACAAATAAATAAAATTTAAAAAAAACCCTTCACAGTGGCATTTAAAGAATAATGGTCGAAGTTTATTTTTCCAACTGTACAATCTTAAATATGTAACAATATAAATAAAATCAAGAAGTCCACATTGGACAGAAGCACACATTCCATTTTGATCAAGGCACTGATTTACCACAATGCAGTATGCCAGCATTAAGGTGGATCATTGAATTCCCAGATTATTTCCTTCATTGTCCTGAGTCAGCTGCTGAAATATGTTTAAAATAACGTCTGTTCTTTCCAGTAAAGTTAGATTTTTGTTTGCTGCTGATCGCAAGAGAAGTGAGTAAGCATACTTATTCACCTTAAGGTTTTCTTCATCTTTACCACTAGAGAAAAGTAAAGTGGAACAGAGGTTATCCAAATGCATAAAGAACTCTGAAAAATACTGTCTTTCCTACAGCACATCAATAGGAACAAGAGACACTTCTGTTTGTTCAAGAGGGGGAGCTTCCTAATATACATCAATTTTCCCCCAATGAAGGTTTTTGAGTCACAACTCATACTGCTTCCAAAAGTTGTCCAAATCCTTAAAAACAGTTTTTCAAGGGGTGTGAAAGCTTTATTTTGATGGTAATTTATTGGATCAAAAACATAATCTTTTAGAAATGCATCCATATATAAAGTTAACTGAAGATGTCCATCTGCATGTCTCTTTCCCATGCTTTTTGATAAGAAAGCAGATATTTTCCACAAATATTTTCACTGAAAACAACAAGAAGCAATTAAAGTACTAACGCTTGGCAACAGAAGCAACAATCTAAATTATTATACTTACCAGTTAGACAATTCCAATTGCAATAATTCTATCAGAATATCCCTAATTGTTTTTCTAATTATCAATTTAAAATGGATTATATAGCCAAACATATTGAGAGGCATGTAATAATAGCAACATGGTTCATGCACTGCAGTTATATTGATTGGGTTATATATTCTCTTAATGCAATACTGCCTATAGGTTTCTATGAAGGAAACCTCTTACATTTTATTTTAATCAAAGAGGAAATTTATCAAATTAAGAAATTGTATCCATGTGAATTTGTTCTATTTTAAAATAGTTAAATACACTCTCACTGCTTGGAGTATTTCAAAATGTGAAGTTTAGCAGAGAGTTTAAATAAATTCAAGGGGCACTCCTAATCTTTCTATGCAGAATATTTAACTCAAATCTCTCCCTAGGTAGCTTAAGGTTAGTTTGTTTCTTAATAGCAAAATTAATTTCATATAATCGAAAGGAATTCTAAAAATGTGCTTTTTGCCCCTTTATTTATTTTCTATGAGGCTTACAATGGTGTCATCACATTGTGACTTGAACGTATGAATAAGTTCCATGTCACAGCAAGAAAATTGTTCTAAATGGACTCTGTCGACATCTGCAACTTATCAAATTATATAAATGCAAATGCAAACTAGGGCAATATTCACATCACCTATCTCCCTAAAACTGTGATACAATACAATTTGTTATTAGTTGCGAAGTCGTGTCCGACCCATCGCGACCCCATGGACAATATTCCCCCAGGCCTTCTTGTCCTCTACCATCCACCGGAGTCCATTTAAGCTCGCACCGACTGCTTCAGTGACTCCATCCAGCCACCTCATTCTCTGTCACTCCCTTCTTCTTTTGCCCTCAATTGCTCCCAACATTAGGCTCTTCTCCAGGGTGTCTTGCCTTCTCATGAGGTGGCCGAAGTATTTTGAGTTTCATCAAATATAACATGCTGATTAAAATTTCTCAAACCTAAAACTTGAATTTAGATACCAAGTCCCAAACCACAGAACTATTAGCAATCCTGCTATTATCGCTGTTCACTACCGGCATGCAGAGGTGTTATCATATTCAAAAATAATCTCAAAAGTACAAGTGGTCCTTATTTAGAGACCACAATTAGGACCAGCTTGGTTGTGATGTGAAGTGGTCACTAAGTAAAACTACAACTGCATTTATTATCTTGATTTGCTTCACAGACCGGAAAAGGGCGTAGTTGTGAAGATGGGTCATATAACACAAGGCAGTTGCTAAACAAGGACTACCTGTATGATCTTTCAGAAATCATGTCTTAATGGGCAAAATATAATACAGCTGGTGATTTTTATCATACTCTTTGGAAAAAAAACCTGATTTTTAGTTCCCTTCCATCTATCCCAAATGAAAATGTCAAACTTCTAAAACTATGGTCGTGTACAATAAACTTATATTACTATAGAGTACCAACAGAATTACAGCAATTATTGGTATCAACAGGTTATATAAGAAATGAATTAATTTTGAAATAGGAATTACATTCTTTATGTTCTGTATTTATATTGCCATCTTGTGGAGATTTAGAAATTCTAATACAATTCCTGTGAACCTTCTATTACAATTTCAACCTGCCATATGTTCATCTCCTTTCCTTTTATCGTTAGTTTTAAATTGATTACTTTTTCTTGGCAAGATTGCAGATTATCTCCTTTCCCTTCCCTTGTAAAAACAAACACTGACAACTTTTCCCTCATTTGGTTGAATCAAAGTAATAAGAGTTTAATGCTAAAAACAAAAATTTTCATGACTTGATATAACAGCTCTGAGATTCAATAAACTACACAACAAAAGCATGTAATTTATTACCTTTATCATTAGTACCACATATGAAATATATGTATGAATTAAGCACATATGAAAGAAATCAGAATTTGCCTGATACATATAGATACCTGAAAACAAGGATAAATACCCTTTTATTGTATCTTCAGTTCCTACCTAAATCTTCTACGTCTAACAGAATATATGTAGCATCTTGAAAGATTGATAAACAAGCATTTCCTCACTTAACACGGCTCACATTAGATAAGAACATGGAGTAAATGAAAATGAAACACTAAAATGAATAGTTTGCCCAACTGTTTGCGCATCTTAAAATATGACCATACATACAGAACACACATAAAATAGCAGTAGCTAACTGCAGATTCTGTAAAAACTATTCTGGGATTTCTATTTAGGGTACTCACATCCAGCCAGTGATTCAAATTCATATTTAAACAGAAATTTCTCCGTGGTTTGGAATTAAATGTTAAATGACACAATATGCTGGCACTTACCCAGTTTTCTTTTTGGTTGACGAAAGTAACTTGATGAATTGAAGAAGAAGAAAAGACAATCGAGATTCAAATATACTAAGGAGCTTCAATACTTCTTCTTTATTAAGGTTAGTACCAGTAGATAGATCTTCAATAGGAACTCTCTCAGCATTGTTTGAGTCATCAACACATTTCTAAACAAAAAGGGTGTACTAGAATTACTGTAATGTCTATACAGTATGCCTTTGGAATCTTATTAGGTCAGAACTCTATAATATTATGATTTTTTTTAAAAAAGTAATTAAAACGAAGTGATAAAGTTGAACCTGTCTTTTTCTAACAAATGAATATGCACTTTGATACTTTGACTAAACGTGATATACAATATAATATGAGGAAAAATCTGAACATAATATGGAAATATGAAAAGTAATAGTTACCTGTTCACATTCAGCACCAAGCTCTTTCCTGATAGACTGAAAAACAGACCGACACTGAATCATTATATCTAAGGCCCCAGACAAAGTCTTTAGTTTTCCAGTGCTGCTATTCTGACCTAGTAGAATCAGAAAGGTAAGCAACATAAATAGTTCATCACTGCCCTGCCCCAAAATAGGAACCTACACACATCTATTTAAAACAGGATCTGTACCCTAAATTAGGGAAATGCTTTAATTTACTATACTTACTTGTCATCTGAAATTCAGCAAATGCCACTCTTTCCAATTGCACACGGAGAAGTTCACATGGTGCATCCTTCAAGAGCTGAAAAAACTTCACAGCTTTACTGTAATGAAGATCAACCAGTATCCTGTGCTGTTTACGCTGATGCTCATCCCCAACCTTCAACAATAACATATTTTGACAAGTCAGCTTACGAGAATAGCAACCAGTGTTTTATATTAGAACATTTTACCAACGTACACTTTTATAAGCATGCACATTCAAAGAAAAAACATGTAATCGTGCACTTTTGGAGAAAATACCTGATTTCTCAAACAGCTGTGGTACATGGAAGCCAACCTGTGGTGAATTGTGGCTGCCCGGTACTGGCAAAGAGGTTGCCTTGTAGTCACTAACTCAACATCACAGTATTTCAAAGATTTCATCATTGATTCACTAACTTCTTTTTCTATCTAAAATACACAAAAGAAAAACATTCAAAATTTATATTAAAATCTGTTCAATTTATAACCTCTTTTCTAGTCCTGTCCAAAATGATAAAGTGTTATAAGCCTTGACAGTGATCATATAATTTGTCTCCCAATGATATCACATGAAATCTATTTTCAGGCCTAGGTTCACCATTGAAACGGCATTGGCAGTTCCACAAGAATGACCTATGTCAGAGAGACAGAAAGTGATATTGATTTCCCTGAATTTCCTTCCAGGTTTCCATAGCTGACCATGACATCAGGTGAATGGCATGACATTCTAACGCATGGTCAGTGGAGCCAGGACAAAAAAATATACTTGATCTGATTTAATTTAGAAGTATACTTATTTACAATTAAATTATATTAATGCAGTTAAAGTGAATACTCACTATATACACAATTTGACCTTTTTAATCATACAGTATCTACAATTCAGTAGAAATTATTGAAATAGCTTTCCATGGGACTCTGAAAAGCACCTCAGATTGTGCATTTCTGTCTTAAATAATGGAGAGGGGCACCTATCTCTTGGAAAAATTGGCCCAAGTGTACCAATCCAATCACAGAGCTCTTTGATAATCCTGTTCATAATCCTATCAATGGGATTCCTGAGGAACAGTTATCTGAATATAGCCTTTCTTATTTATTGCAACCTTGTATGAATTTTTTTGTCTTGGAGGTGTGTCAGATATCATCAACAATTTTGTTTCATCAAGATGCATCACTATACCAGATTTTTGGTTCTTTGTAAGTGTGTATATTACAATACAGTTTTTAATTTAGTTGTTTTAAACTTTAGTTTAAATTCTGTAGAATTATTTGATAGAAGCTTAACAGAAAAGTAACAAAGCCATTCAGTAACAAACAGTCTTATTATTGTGGCATTTGACAAACCATATATAGATCCTCATTATTTACCCAGTGGTAAAGCAAATAACTGATTTTCAATAATCAGGTCAAATCTGATACCTGTTCCTGAGCTTTCCTAGATAATGGTGCATAATCTTGCAGCAGAGTTGCCATGGTAAAATACGTAGTGGACAGTTCCCAGTTGACAGAATCCCAAACAGCTGGATGGACTTCTCTTTTGTTCAACGATCGTAAGGCCTTCAGATAATAATCAACAGCCTATAAGATTTAATAATTATGGAATATGAGTCATTTACAGATGTATGGAAACCAGTAATAATAATTTTATTGTAAGTTTCACAAAGGGCAGTCAATAGTGCAGGCTGATTTTTAACACTAAGTATAAATACAATTATAATAAGAGGACTATTGTCCAGATTTTCTCGATGTGGAATTCTCCAGATATAAAGGACTATAGAATTCCTAGCCTTTGGGAATACTGATTGGGAATTTGGGATATCTGAGTATATCAAAGAGTCACAAGTTACAGAATATTACTGCAGCTTTTAAATCTCTCTACACATTCTGGATAAATTTACACAATTTATCGAGTTTTCAAATATTAATCAATGAAAGATTCAGTGTAAATTTTTATATATCCAAAGCAATATCCTTTTATGATCACAAATCATGGTCTTATACCCAAAGTGTTCGTTACACTTTTGAAAAACTATGTTCTGTAGTTCCCTTGTGATTGTTTTCTATTAAGGAAAGAATGTGGAAAAGGACAAAGTAAAGAGCTATTTGGGCTTCCACAACAAGGAGTTTTAAGTTTGAAAGAATGATTTTAAACAGTATTGCTAGGATAAAATTTCGATACTAATATGAATTTCTTGTCCAAAGCAAAGATAAAACTGCATAATAAATATTAGCTTTAGAAGTCCATGAGGTTTATACTAATGTTATTGTACTATACCTGAAAACTTAAGCCTATGCCATGATGATAAAATTAGTGTGCAAACATATTTTTCCATTGATGTATTGCAGTCCACTTAAATGTGCAGGCCTAGCCTTACCTTATTATAATAAAGAGCCTCTTCAGGAGAAAATTCTCTTTTGAAGTCTCCGCCCACAGCACAGTGTGCATGTGCACAAATCCGCATTAACCTTCCCATGTTACACAAGAGAAGAGCAGCATTGGTTGAATCATCAATAGAGTCAAAGTTCTGAATCCCTTTTTCAAAAAAAGAGAAACTTTTCTTCCAAAGTTGCTGCTCTGCTGTAGATACCATTTTGCTCTCTGTAACAGAAAAAAGGGAAAAGAACTCATTTCATTCAAAGAAATCAGAAAAAACTATATGGAATAAACATCTGAACACCATGAAGTAAAAATATATTTACTTCAAATGCATAAAGAACATTTCAAATGTCTTTGTTTTTCAAAGAGACAGATTGGAAACTGTCAGGAGTCAGCAGCATGGCAGTACAAAAACAAGTAAATAAATACTTTTAAAATGCTGTTTCCAACTTTTTTTCTTCCTGAACTTTTTGATTCCATGATGGCTACCAGAATTGTGAAAAAGTCATAAATAGCTAAGGATCTAAATCTAAATTCTTAGACTTCACAGGAAATTACTCCTAAGACAGAATATTCTTTAAAAAGCATATTTAATTATGTTTTCATGTTAACAATCTTGTGTATGTTATTAAAATGTTTCCAGATTTTGTTTTAAAAAAAGAGCACAGAAATCATAAGTTTTGATTCAATTAAAAATATACAAATTATCAGATCACAGATGCAAATTCTGTTTGATCTTTTCTATAAATATAATATCAAGTTATTAAATGAACAATGAAAAAAACCAATAAAATCTAGGAAAATTTTGCATAAGATAGGCATCCTTATATGTATTATGAATAAACAGTATAGACAGATGTGCTTAGAGGTGTAACAAAAGTAATGGAACTCTGCTTGATATTTATATGGGTTAATGACAAGGAATGAAACCCCTTTTTTTAATAAACAAGGAAGAGATTTTGCTTTAGATACTATTAAACAGTTTGAGACACTAAAGTTCATATTCATGAGATTGAAAACCTGAAATAAACTAAACTAATGAACTAAAACTGAATTAAAAATGCATCACCAATAGGATGAGAAGAAGAAAAGATTACTTAGAGACTAGAATTAAAACAAAAAAGAAAACAAACCAGGCAGGACAGCAGCCTGAGAAGGGAAAAATCTGGAGTTATCATTTGTATCAGGCAACCTACAGGAAGGGAGATAGGTAAAATCCCACCAGAAATAATGTGAACTAGGGGCTTGAGAAGATAGTACAAAGCATTCTCTGCAGGAAGGATGTGTACGAAAAATAGTCCCTATCTTCCTGCATTATTATTCCAGTAAAGTAGTTAATATTTTGTATTAGAAAGCTATATAAATTCCACTTCATATACTTTGTGAATAATTCCATGGGGATAGAGAGTAAAGAAGTTAATGGAAAATTTGATAGAAAATTAAGGGAGAAACTACACTGTAAGAATGAAATGACATGTTTACACTTGGTTCAGTTTTTCTTTTGTAATAGTAACTGAGAAAGGATATAACAAAAGTAATTGGATTATTTATTTTGGAATTATTTAATTTCTTGCAATTGCAAGCAGTAATATTGTATTGATTCTTTTAAATATTACCCCTGACTGCGAAAAAACAAACTTTTGGTTCTTTACCTGAAAGAAAAAATAATAGCAATGCATGCTGTTATTAAATTGGCAGAGCAGGCATGATGCAGGTACCATCAGTTAGAGACCTACATTTGGTGGGTCTGAACTGAGACATGCCTTCTCTGCCATACCATGGCACTGGCCTTATGGAACATTCTCCCCTTCCCCCAACTCCAACCTTTTCGACATTCCGGAAGGCCCTTTAATACCTAAAGACTTTCTTAGATGGTTTCACTGTTGTTATTCTTATATTCTTATAGTTATTCTCACCTACAGTTTATATCTTTGTTTTTTATAATATTTATTACCTTTTAAAATGATTTTATATGTTTTACATTGTTTTCTTTATGTATGTAGTTTAATCTGTCTGTTGT
This sequence comes from Pseudoxyrhopus heterurus, assembly GCA_032468235.1. Classification (NCBI taxonomy): domain Eukaryota; kingdom Metazoa; phylum Chordata; class Lepidosauria; order Squamata; genus Pseudoxyrhopus; species Pseudoxyrhopus heterurus. Next base: position 90,419 of record JANHJO010003168.1, read on the forward strand.
CCACCGAGACTCACCCTTGGCGAGATGTGCAGCAATGTAAGTTTAATAAATAGATAAATAAATAAAATTATAAAATACATTTTATTTTTGCTTTCTGCCACTAATGTGCAACTAGTAGCCGGATTGAGAAATCAGCTTGGCATTTGAAAGAAACACTAGGCAAAGGAATATCAAGTCCTATGGTTTATTCTCAATTATTTTCCTAAATTGACAATGTATGTGTATGAAATCAGTATCACCTACTTTTATGGAAGTGACTTCATAATGCTTTACAATTATACTTAATTAATTAGATTCTGCATAGCAGTTTCTCAATTACATTGTACACAGTCAACACATTGTCTTCTACGTTTGGGTTGTTTTCTGATAATTGTAGATCCATGCTTAAAATACCAACAGAATATATACATATACACATGGCTAAAATACACACATAAATATACTTGCCTACTCTTTCACTTTGTAAAGCAGCAGCTTGGTTCATATAAAATACTCCAATTTCATTTTGAATATTGCCCATTCTCTTCACCACTTGGGTATACTGCTCTGGATTCTGCTCTTTTAAATTACTAAAAAGCAAAATTTCATGAGCTGCCTCATAACATTTGCAGCTAACCGAAAGCTGGCATTCTAAATCTGTAGACAGGTCAGTAGCCCAAGAAAATACTGCAAGGAAAAAAATTAGCATAATAAATGGCCAAATACTTATTATATAGATATTTCCATATTAAATCCATTACACATGGAAGTACATGAGAAGCTATTGAAAAACAATTTAAGGAGGATTCTGGAATCAGCTATTAGTTGTACATTCAGTATTATTTGTACATGAAAAAGATTCTTAAGAGTTTGTAAGAGCTACATGTATAAACTGAGCCAATAATCCATTGTTGACCAAGAAGACAAAAATATCCTACCGCATTTCTGTTCTAGATATTTCTAGCTAAAATTATGTTTAGATCCATTCTAATTTGATATGCAATGGAATCTTTGGCCATAGTGGCCAAACTCAGTGGCCATAGTACACTATAAAGTAATATAGGGGGTATGCCCATCTAGGTTTTGCTGTACCTCTCAATAATTTTCAATACTGTCAGCAGAGTCCTTCTGACCCACATAGCCACCATCTTTTAAGGTGGCTTCAGTTCTTGAAAGTTGTCTAGAGCTGTATCCAACTTTGATCCATTTAGATCAAAGAAAGCTTAAATGCTGTATAAAAATTCAAGTTCTAAATCTATGTCTATTATCATTTATAAATTTGATATGGGAAAACAAATAAAAGGTTAATTACAATGTGCTACCTATTGGTTGGAATACAGATCAGAACCTGAATATCCAGATTTTAGAAAACTAGCCTCGTTTACAGCCATTTGGATTACTATTATATCTGTATCTATTTCTCTATATAGACATATCTATATCGGATAACTATCTGTTGACTTTACAGTTAGTCCTTGCTTAGATCACAATTGAGACCAGCAAGTCGGTTGAACGATACTACAACTGTGTTTATGATCTTATTTCAGCTTTCCTTTAGTTTAAATTTTCCTTTACCTGCAAAATTCACAAATGTAAGGATTAGTCATAAAGTTACTTTTCCATTACCATTGTAATTTAGGCAGTTGCTAAATGAGGACTGCCCTTTTGATCTTATTTCAGCTTTCTTTTGTTCCAGAGACATGCAAAAGTCTAAATGTGAAAAATGGTTGTAAAGTTATTTTTTTCATCACTCTCATAACTACGAACAGTTGCTAAAACTGTTAAACAAGCACTACCAATAGTCAAATTATTCTGGAATTACACGGAGTATATATGTCTCTCATAATGACATTGGCTAGAGATCAGCTCCAAATAATTCCTTAAAAATTGTTTGAAGAAACAAAAAATACATTAAAAACCCTTACATTATATAATAAAATGCAGTTATTACTTATTTTACTGGACCCAAACATTTTATGGCCAAAATAATTCAAAGGGCAATATATTGCTGTTGAAAAAAAGTATAGTTCTTTTATTATTTGACTTAGGGAGCTGCTTGACATATTGTTACATGCAGGTTGCAGTTGCGATTACCTTGACAGCTAGACTCTCGATGTAGACTATGCAGTATTTCCTGATCTTCTTTTGTTTGAAAGTTATATTCTTCAAGATATGCAGCTCTGTTGTTTGAATTCTGGGCCAGCATTAATTGAATATCACCACAAAGAGTTAAACTCTGACAAAGAAACAGGAGTACTTCAGAAAGCATGTTCATGAAGAGGCAGCAATATGCATCTAATTGGGGAAAAAATCAGAAAGGACATTGATGAAGTAGAAATTAGAATATCTCATTACTAAGAAACCACATTATGAAGAATTGTACTATTCTAACCTCAAACCTTCTGGCAGATTCAAGAAATAAAAGTCCATTTATCTAACTTCTAACATCAAGCGTGCTTACATAAATTGCAAGTACTAAGAGTAGTGTTTACTAGTGTTTTGCTAGTAGCAAATATAATTGTCTGAATCTATATTTATATTCAGATAGTGGGCACCAGTGAACTGCCAATCTCCTTGCTTCTCTTGATTTTGTAATGATTTGATTTAAAAAAATAGCAAATCAGAAGTCAGCATGCAGTAAAACAAACTGCTAGCATCATATCTCTGGAATAAGATATCTCTGAGCTCCTCAGTTTTCTTAGACATTTTTAGAAAATAAAAATATATCAGGGTTACAATTCAATGCTTTATTTATACACTTACTAACCTTATGCCCCTGCTTCACTGAAAGTTAAACTAGGAGGCTAGGGGATGTGGGATAGGAAGAAATCTCACCAATCTGCCTGCTGACTGACATCTCCAGAGATATTAGAAATAATTAAACTGTAAAATAATTTATATCTGAAGTAGCCAGTTTAAAATCTTCAGATAAAATAAATTATGAATGTTAAAGTAGATATAAAAATATACATCTGAGATATACTGTATAATAAAAGTCCTACTTACCATAACACTGTAAAGCTAATCTTATGTACCGTAATGCTCTCCCATATTTCTGAAGACTCACAGCAGCATCAGAAAGAACATAATAAGCCTTTGACGATTTTAAAATTAGCTGAAGTTTCATTTTATATTGCCAGGATCCAGGGATCATTCCTGACTGACTGGAATGTTTAACTTCCTGGAATGACCCCACTAGAATTAAAAATGAAGCAATGATTAGCAATCTTAACATAAAAGTTAGAAGGATAATGGGTCTCATAATAAATACACTAAATGTAGACAAATATATTAAAATAGCCAAGTTTTACATTAATTCAAAGTAATACAATCACTTTATAAAGAACGCAATATTTTGGGCTAAAGGCTTTCTTGACAAAGAGGTTTACCATCTGTGAAAAGCCATTTAGGATACAAACTTACTCTTGCCTAAAAACAAGGCCATCTGTTTTTCAAGGCACTCAGGGCCAACTGTTGATGATTCATCTTCGTATTTTAAAGGGATAGGTATACTGGGGTCCGCTGCAGGAAGATCACTTTCCTTCTTGATGCTCCTATCAACTGATTTCAAGCCCTATTTGTTAAAAGAAAAAAGCGTTTCAACACTGCACCAACATGTACACATTAAAAAACTGTTAAATAGCACACATCTCAGTTACATAACTTACTTCAAGAACATAGCTGAGTACTAGTCTGCATCGTTCTTCAGTGTCATGGCAAACAGGAAAGGAACAGCTAGGCTTTATAGAAAAGACAAAAGAAACTGGAATTCAGCTTATATTCTCATTGAAAACCAACAAAGCCATTCTTATAAAGAATATAAGCTTAAGATGAAATCAAGAGAACAGTTGACGGCAGGATTTACTTTTCAATGGTTTTTATATGCACAATTAAGGTAAAGGTTTAATATGGGCAAAAAGTTACCAGACATAGGACTTTAGAATTACCGTATTTTTCAGAATATAAGATGCACCCACCTTTTGGAGAAGAAAAAAAGGACAAAAATCTATCTCTGCCTCCCAGCAATTTGTCTCATTGAATCAGGCTGAAACTGAAAAAGGATTCAGGACAGGAGACAAAGGGGAAAAAAAATCTGGGAGGCAGAGGCAGATTATTTCCCCCTTGTTTTCCTCCCCAAAG
>JANHJO010003168.1:95399-106594 GCA_032468235.1 Pseudoxyrhopus heterurus
GTGATCTGCAGCCTGGAACAGGTGGGTGAAAATGGTGGGTGGGCAGGGCTACATTCGAAGTATAAGATGCACCCTAATTTTCAGCTTCTTTTAGGGGGGAAAAAGTGAGTCTTATACTCCGAAAAATACGGTATATACAAATTAAAATTATGTGATTTCTAATACCGGTATGTATAAATAACTGTTGACATTTGAAATGCAACCTTTTTTCACTAATTATTGAAAACAGTGCCGGAAGGCCTACAGGACCATCTACTTTATGTAGAATCTGTCTATCCAATATCTATGGGTTCAGAGTTCATGTTATAAAGTCTTCCTCCCAAGATGTTAGGAAATCCAGTATTCATAAGTAGAACTTCTTAGTTGTACGGTAGTTCTCCTGCTCTGGAATACCTTGCCCCCCAAAGTAATGATGATCCCTTCCCTGTTGTCACTCCAGAAAGTTATGAATCCAATATTTTTTCTAATGATTCTTTGCAGCAAGGAATAATCTCTAATCAAAGACAACTAGAGGCAGTGGTGGTTCTAAACACAGTCAAATGATATTGTTGGGGTTTGGGGAATTGTTTGAGAGTGTACGGATGTAATCCATATTCTACATAGGAGACAGACAAATACATACACATTTAAAAAAAATGAATAAACATTTAGAATTAAGAACAAAGAAAGAAGAAGAAAAAAGGCCAGTGGTTGATTAGGGATGATAGGATAACTGATTTCTCTAACATAAGTTTAAAAGATTCTAACAAGCCAAAAATATTGATAGTTTATTATGCAAGACTTCAGAAAAAAAACAATATGAAGTTATTCACTTGAAATAAATTATTTGGACATCTATTTTTGAAAGGCACACATTTTCACTGAAGGCCCAATGGAGGTAATCTTCAACTGAAAACTCCTCCTCTCGTATTAATTACCCTGACAGAAAGGAATCCCACATATTTAGATTTAGACCATAAAATATAATCCCAATATTAACTGAAGTGGCATTTCAAATGCAGTAGATAAACTTACACGTATTTGATGGGTAGACTTGTATTTTTCAGGTACCGACAATTCTCCAACAGATTTGATTATAGCAACGGCTTTGCTATCATCTGGAAAATCTGAGCTGGTGCTATACAATCCATTTTCGTCACTATCAGGCATTTCTTCTTCTTCTTCTTCTTCTTCACTATAGCTTTCATCAGAGTTGCCGTTTAAAGGAAATTCGCTTTCTTCTTTTTTTGGCTCATCTAATTGGAACAGTTCTGAGAGCATGTAATTTGCTGAAGCAATAATCTTATTTGAAATAAAGACAGAAATAAGAATTCAAATGGTCTCCCAGGACTAGATTTTTTTTAAAGATTTAAAAAATGGATTTAAAAGTAAAATTGTAGTTAAAACATGTTTGATTATTTTAAATGGTAGAATAGGATGTACTCATTAAGTTCACTTATAACACTAAACGTTATTTTGGCAGACTGTGAATATGTTTTCAACCCAAAATTTCCCAGTAACGTCATGGTTCCGGTATTTTAACTGTTATAGCTGAAAAAAGGCAAATTGACTTAAACTGTGCTTTATTAAAATAAGCCAGGTTCAAATATAAGCCAGATACACCAACCGCATGAAGAGAATGTATACAGCCAAAGTTCATTGAAATGACTTAGCATTATGTGCAATCTAGAATTCAGCGAGATTGCATAAACATGAAGAGTCTTTCACTATAATTGGAAATCAAATATATACTTAATTTTAACCAGTCTACATAAAATGTTTTCACTAGGTGATATGGAAACAAGAGTATATACAGATTTAATTCTTACCTGAGGATGCCTGCCCTTGTCCAATAATTTTACACAGTTAAGGAGTAAAGTTCTAATAGTACCATAATATTTCCGGTTTTGAGTTTTTTTCAACATCATATTGCATGCAACTCTAAGCAAAAGTAAGGGAACAGAAAAGAAACAAAAGTTCTCACATTTCAAATATCTACTGAAATTTTATTTTAAATGTGTATGATAAAAGAATGCATTGTAAATATTTTAAATGACAAGAAAATGCTGATGTCATTGAAGACAATTTTTTCTTACATGCTTTAAATTAATTCTAAATTTCACACATGTACTGTTTTGAATGTTATCGTTGTAGTACTTCAGCGTAAGTTTTGCTTTTAAACACATAACACACATCCCCCCCCCCACACACACTTTTGTCTTAGAAAACAACTGATAAAAGTCCTATAAAGATTATGAGGTATTTCACTCTCTGATAAACAGTTTGCCAGGGCTGGCTTTAGTTCTAATGGACCCACAGCTGTTCACTTTGGCTAAAGCAAGCTAAATAAAGTTGGCATAATGTTTCCTTTGCTTTCAAAAGAGAGAATAATTAAACTGAACACCCACCCTCCCAAAAGATTTTGTCTATCCTTGTGGTACAAACCAGCATGAGTTATAAAATAATTTTTTTCATGTCAACTTCTTCAAGTACCTAGATGATTACAAAATTAAAATAAAATCCAACAGTGCATTTTCTAATTTTCTTGCACACAAATTAGCACTTTTACTAATATTAGTATTTTGACATTGGGATCAAATACTGCAATAAATCATTTAATGAGATGTAATTGAAAATGAATTTTCATTAAGTATAAATATACTTATAGGGTAGGATAGGTTGCTATACAGATAGTATGTTATCATTATAACAATATAACAATTTGCTCAACAAAATATTTTGCTTTTTTCCCTTACATTCTTGCCTCCTACAATATAAAACCCAATACCAGACTGCATTTAATTACTTTTTAAAAAGTTAAGTGCTGCATCAAAACAAGTGCCTATAGAATTAACATTTTACATAGCCACTAGGATTAACATTTTACTTTCAGTAAAGGTCTTGAGTGTACATAGTAAAAGAAAGGTCACCCAACCCTTCTTTATAAAGGCTTGAATCCTCATGATATATAGAATAACTTACTTGTAGAGAAGAATTGCTACTGGCATTGTGAAAGGGTTTTGGTATTTATCTTCTGTTTCTTCACATAGGGTAGTGAGATCATACAACTTAACTATATCACTTCCACTTGCTGAAAGGAAAAATGTTTTCCATCAGTTTGACTGATAAAATTAGAAATCCAAAGAATAAAAAGACAGAATTGTTGGTAATTCTATATTATTTTAGAATATAAAGCTAATGACTAAGATTTGCTTTGCTTTCAGTTTACCTAACCATTATTATGGCTCAAGGTCTTCCAACCAACACAGAAAGCTGAAAAATTTGAAACTTTTTTCCTGTTCAGTATGTGCATGTTGTACATGAAGATATTAGACATATGAACCATGGTGGCGGAGTGATTAGAATGCAGTATTGCAGGCTAATTCTGATGACTGCCAGGAGTTCAGAACTCACCAGGCTCAAGGCCTTCCAAGGTCGGTAAAATGAGGACCTGGGTTGTTGGGAGCAATATCCTGACTCAGTAAACTGCTTAGAGAGGGCTGTAAAGCACTGTGAAGCAGTATATATAAGTCTATTGCTATTACTCCCCTTCAGAAAGCCTGAAAGCTCACAGTAGTGGCAAACACAAACCTAATAGCACAAAATATTATCTCCTTATGCTGGTGTAAATGAAGAGAGACATTCTATGCATTGTCAATGAAGCCAGTGATTAGAAACTTTGGGGAAAGAGATTGCTAGTTCTCTATGTTCTTCATTTTCTAAGAACTGTGAGCCTTCTGTACGGTATTTCATTCCAAGTCACAGCCATGTGGCAAATCGCTCTTTCAAAAACAAAATTTTAAAAAAACTGTCGGTCAGGGGGAAGTTTACCTTTAAACAGCCAATATGTATGTCCTTCTTTTGTACAATTTGATTTCAGAAAAGATAAAATATTTTGAGCAATATCTTTTATTACTTTAGTAGAGAAATTGGAGTTGTCCAAATTGGGTATATCTTCTGTCTTAATCATTTCATATTTCTGCAACAAAAATGGAAGAATTTTTAGAACTGAAAAAAATATATACTATCTGGAGTATTTGTTGCAAAAGTTTCATTATACAGGTAGTTCTCATTTAGCAACTGATTGAAGTTATGGCGGATGCTCCAAAAGGTACTTACAACCTGGTCCTGAACTTATGGCCACTGCAGTGCCCCTGCAGTAGTTTGTCCTTACAACCAATCAGGGGGATACTGCAGTGCTTCCCCTAAAGCCTGTGGAGGTGGGCGTGACACAGAGTTTCAGGAGGTGGGGGAAAGCTTGGGAGGTCCGGGACAGGCAAGGTTCTCCACCAAAGGCACTCTATACTCAATTTAACAACCTGTTGGCTACATCAGGAAGAGCAGGGGGTGGGGGTTCTTAAGCAAGGCTTAATGGCTCTTACCACTTGTAATCGTAATGGGCAGGCTCCACAAAATTGAGGACTACCTGTAAAGCTAAAAAGCTTTCCCAACTTTTTGTGGTATGTTCTATGTATAATATAGAACTCACAGTTATTAACATGCATAAATGCAAGTTTTTGTTACTGCTGAAAGTACAGTACTGTTTACAAATAATACATGCTTACAAAGACATTTACAATGAAGTCTCAGATGGGCTGCTATCTACCTGCTGCAGCAACTTTACTTGAAATGGACGGCTTTTCATTTTCTTCAACTAGTGTGTTCTTCAGTAATCAGGTAAGCTAGCTGGGAACTTCAAAGATTACATCGGAACATATAGGGGATACCACATTGGATAAAATCACAGCAAAGGTATACGTTAAGCTCTGACTTATTCTTTTGCTGATTGAGTTTAAGAAAGCAATCAGAATATTTTGACTGAAAACTTACCTGAACAATTCCATTGACATGAAAACACATAACAAGTTCTGGAACATTGCAGATCAAGTTGTCCAACCAATAATCAATCCCTGTTAGCACATTAATTGGCTTATTGTTATCCCTTCAAATAAAAATGTTCTAATGTTATTTCAATAAAATAATAGTTAGGATTCATTAAAAATATAAATAGAAGTGTTGATTCCAAATTAAATACTAAGTTAATACAATATAAACCTGTGAATATTAACTATCGGGACTAACAGGAAAATAGAAACATTTGCAGCGGATATGAAATCAACAGTAATTTTGAAATAATGACCATTTTTGTAATTTTATTTCTATTATGTATTGAAAACTTCAATTTAAGAAGCAACTTCAAGGTTATCCTTTAAAACCAAGTGATCAGAAGATCGTAAAAATTAAATAATTAATTGCAAGTGAAGTACAGAGGCCAAAAACAGGAAATATACAGAATACAACCCAAAATATGAGACTTTGACCTATCAATATTTTACATATTTAAATCTTTCATATTTAATATATTAAACACACTGAGCATTTATTTTTTTTTGCCAAATAGGCAAAACATAGATTAGACTTTTTAAAGACTCCTCATCCATTGGAACTACTTAAGCTTAGTTCATACTGAATAAGGAATTCATTTGTGAAGTGACTTTTTAGCAACAAGTTATAAAGAAAAACAACAGTAGTATTTTTTAACAGGGAGCTATCTTATTTAATTCACTTAATTCACCTGAGACGTAAGCTGACAGCAGGGTATCTTCCTCCTCCAAATATGGGCATATTTGAACCTACCAACATGTGAATATCTTCAAATGTCCATAAGATGTTCCGAACAAAGTCATTTTTAAGACCCTTTAAATTTGAAGAACATACCATGTATAAACATTTATTCTCTTTATTATAAAGAAAATGCAGCATAGCTTTGCAGACTTAAAAGAAAGCCAGGTGCACAAAGAGCAAATAAAACATAATACATGGTAGCTATTCTAGGCTTTCACAATAAAGAATCAAGATTGCAGTTGCCACAAAACAATAGATAAAAATGATTTTTCCCCCTTAGCTGCACAGTAAATCAAACTGAGCAAGAGTTTTTTCCTCAGGTCAAATTCCACATAAAATCATACCTGACTGCTTTCCCCGTCACTGAACAAAGTAGTTAGGTTTTGTTCTTTGGGGGCTGAGGCCACATGCCCCACTACATATGAGGATTCAAGAGGCACACTTCCCTGTGAAAAGCACAAGGGCATAAGTGATTCTACTGTTGAAATGATATAAACTCTGATTTTAATAAAGTACCAATTTTGCACATTGGACAGCCTATCTGTAAAGGCTTTTTACACTGACCATACATATTTTGGTTCTTTTCAACCAATACCTTTGAACAGTCCATCATGAAAATTGTTTATAAACAAATCCTTGTTAAGTCTTTGCAATTTCTTTGTTCATATAAGCAGTCTTATCCAGAAAATATAATTTTACCAATTTCTGCATAAAATTCAAGCAAGATTATTTACACACTAGTCTTCTATATGTACTTAACAGGTACTGAAATGCTTTGCAATAAAAAAATTATAAATGTTCCCAATGGATGACAAAATGTTTGCTTGCATTTATATTATAAATAGTCTTCAGTTTTATTAACTGTTTTTCATTCTCACAACTTCTGCGCCCAATCATGGAAAAACAAACCCTGACTTCTCTTTTAAGACTAGCTCTCATTTTCAGACCAATAACTACATTTGCACAGAGGAACGACTTTGCTTTCCTGGTTTAGTAATTTCATTCTATGCTACATTGATCAGACCCCATCTCAAAAGTATCATATATTGTTTAAGAACCAGACTTGGAACCATCTGAAATTAAAAAGGGGATGATCAAGCAATTGGCAGTTAAATTCTATGAAGAGAGAGATTATAGGAAACCAGAACATACTACAAATCAGAGCAGTTTTGACAATTATTTAGGAAGGTGAGGGATTCTTCTTCATTGAGTATGTTGAAGTTGGACTTGGTCCAATTTTTATTTTATTTCTGGATTCCTCCACTAGGAGGTGATCCCTTCCAACTTTGAGTCTATGACTTCCTATGTCTGTCTTTTTCTATTCTGTGACCTTGATACAAAGGGAATTTTCTCAAGTGCAGGTAGTTGTCAAGTTAAGATGGCAATTTGGATGGGATTGCTATTGCTAAGAGATGCATCTGTAAAGAACAACATCATGTGATCCCATCATTTAAGAGTCGTAATTTCAGGATGCATGGGTTACTGTAGGAATTCCAGATTAGGACCACAAGAGTGCTGCAGGGGATTAGGGAAGTTTGGGATAGACCAAAACACAGATTTCTCCTTTTTTGGATACTTGGGACTCTGGAACATTTTACACCAGAATTTCTGTAAAGAAGGACCATAAAGAGATGGGGAAATTTATGGAACAAATTCAGGAACATATCAAGAATAAGAAACATACTTGAAGAGCACTTTATATCAGCAGCAAAAGTACCGTATATACTCGAGTATAAGCCGACCCGAGTATAAGCCGAGGTCCTAATTTTACCCAGGAAACCTGTGCGCCTGCGCAGGCATCAATTTAGGCCCGAAAATTGGCCTGCTTTCTGACCAAAATCGGCCCATTTTCGGCCTCAAATCAGCTGATTTTCGGGGCTAAATTGATGCCCGCACAGCAGGCCTCAATTTAGCCCTGAAAATTAGTTGACTCGAGTATAAGCCGAGGGTGGTTTTTTCAGCCCTTTTTGAGGGCAGAAACACTAGGCATATACTCGAGTATATACAGTAATTCCCACAGCACTGTGTTATGCCTAAGGATATCTTCCATGTAGTAGGACTGTATTACTATTATCCTTCTCATCTTTCCTATTACTTATTCCTATTGATATTTTATGACTATCGCCTGTCTGTTGATTGTGTATCATGGTTTGTGATTGTATCTTATGATTTATGATATATCACTTTGTTTCTTTTATTCTGTATATGCTGAGAGCTTATGCATCGAAGACAAATTCCTTGTGTGCCTCATCACTCTTGGCCAATAAAGAATACAATATCCTGTTCTGTTCTGTACTGTTCTATATTCTATTCTATTCCATTCCATTGTTTTATTATTTACTCATGCGGGCTTACTTTATTCATAATGTGATTTTGGGGCATAGCTTTTCTGCAACCAAAGTGCCTATAATTTACAACCTCAGGCTCACAGTTTAGCACAATATATGAATGCCACCAATTGTGCTTTATACAATAAAATCTGGACAAACAAACCATTGATTGTTTGGTGGGGAAATGCAGCCAATAAATTTTGCAACTTTTCTCTCTGCTGTGTCAGTTACCTCACTTTTTAAAAATCAGCTGTTCTTCTCTTTCCTGGCCGTGATTGCCATGAGCACAAAGAAGCATTTAGAACCATTAATGAAGTACCACAATGTCTTTTTGGAGGTATTTTCACTAGTTTTTCCTCTGAGAATTCTATTTCCAGACAAATTGCTCTGTATAATTAGAACAACTGATTAGGATGAACACAAAGTAGACCCCCATCTTTTAAAGAGTGTCAGCTATTTTAGAAGTAAAGTATTTATTAGGCTCAATATAGAACTGGCATGAATCGTGGGAGGATATTACATTTCAACTCGAACTTCACTCCTAATGATCACATAGATATAGCTGTGTTTCCTTGGTAAAAAATTTAGAAGTGGTTTCCCATGGCCTCCTCCTAATATGCTCTTCTAGTCTTCCAACCTTCCAGCTTTTGAGATTGGTTGGCGCTCTCATTCTGGGAAAGGAAGCTGTGAATTTCTTTTCTTGTTCGCTACAGGTCCTTAGAGAAGCGAAGTCTGTAGAAGCAGAATAAAATGGGGCATGGGGGGAAAGAGAAAGAGAGAGACTGTAGAAGCAGGATGGATGGAGAGATGGATGGATGGATGGATAAACAGATGTACATAGAAACTGGATGATCAATTGATAGCTCTAGATAGAAGCAGGACTGTAGAAGCAGGATGGATGGGTGGGTGGATGGATGGATATAGAAACAGGATGATCAATAGGATGATAGATCTAGATAAAAGCAGGGCTATAGAAGCAGGAAGGATTGCAAGGATAGGCAGGTGTAAGAAATTGGATGATCAACTGATAGATCTAGATAGAAGCAAGGCTGTAGAAGAAGATGGATGGATGGATGGGTAGGTAGATGGATGTTGAAACAGAATGATTGATTGAATGATTTAGATAGGATTGTAAAAGGAGGATGGATGAAAAGACAGACAGATGCAGATAGAAACCAACTGACTGACTGATAGATCTAGATAGAAGCAGGGTTAGAAGCAAACTCCAGGTCTTTAGTGTATTCAAGGACTATAGAATTACAATTAGAACTACTAGGGAAGAATCGGCAGATAACATTGTAAAGGTTTACCTTATGAGAGAACTCAATTTGCACAAGTCTTGCTTCAAAACCCTTCTGTGCAGTGTCATCTCGGAGCCAAAACTTGAAGACCATCAAACAAGTTGACCAATTCTCTTCTTTAGAGCCACACAAAATTTCCATCTGAGGTTATTTCAGTTGAATCTCCAGATCAGTTTTCTGCAGTGTAACGTTTAGGTTTTTGTTCAAATAAAAAGTCATATAAGCTCAGTGACAAAACAAATTCAACCATTGTTGCAGGGGATGACTGCACATTTTATAAATTGAGGTAGCCAACACACATCCTTAAAATCTAGATTATAAATTATTAGAAATGATTGCAAAAGGCTTTTCAATCTTGCTTTAAGAGCTAAAACATTTCTGTTGCTAAGCAAGACATTGGTTAAGTGAGTTTTGCCCCATTTTATGACATTTCTTGCCATAATTGTTAAGTGAATCACTTCAATTGTTCAGTTAGTAACATGGTTGCTAAGTGAATCTGGCTTCCTCATTAACTTTGCTTGTCAGAAGGTTGCAAAAGGGGATGACATAACCCTGGAACACTGCACCGTCATAAAGATGAACCAGTCGCCAAGTATCCAAATTTTGATCACATGATCGCAGGGATGCTGTGATGGGTGTGAAAAGTGATCATAGGTCACTTGTTTCAGTGATGGCCACTAAAGAAATGGTTGTAAGTCGAGGACCACCTGTATTTGCAAGCATGTTCCTTTCATTTAATACAGGTAGTCCTTGACTTATGACCAAAATTAAGTTGCTAAGTGAGAAATTTGTTAAGTGTGTTTTGCCCCATTTTACAACTTTTCTTGCCCCATTTGTTAAGTGAATCACTGCAGTTGTTAAATTAGTAACCTGGTTGTTAAGTAATAGCAATAGCAATAGCACTGTATTTATATACCGCCTATCAGGACTTGCAACCCTTTCTAAGCAGTTTACAATGTCAGCATATTTGCTCCCAACAATCTGGGTTCTCATTTTACTGACCTCGGAAGGATGGAAGACTGAGTCAACCTTGAAGCTGGTGGGATTCGATCAACCAAACTGCTGATCTGCAGTACTCTGTTCTTGAGCCACCAAAGCTCCATTGGATGACCTTTGAGTATCCTGGTTTCCCCATTGAGTTTGCTTGTCAGAAGGTTGCAAAATGTGATCACATGACATGATCACATGCTACTGCAATCATCATAAGTGTGAGTCAGTTATCAAGCATCCAAATATAAATCACTTGACCTTGGGGATGTTGCAACAGTCATAAGTGTGAAAAATGGTCATAAGTCACTTTTTTCAACGCTGTTGTAACTTCGAATGACCACTAAGTGAACTGTTGTAAGTCAAGGACTACCTGTGGTTATTCCTTTTAAGCAAGCTCACTCTCAGATTTGTTTAAGATGTTGTTCAATGTCCCATGATACTCCAGCCAACTGACCCTCCAGCCGGTACCCTGCTTAGCTAGATGCCAGGCTGTCTTAAGAAATGGGGGGAGGAAACTGTGGTGTGGGATAGAAGGGGGTAGCATAGAGGAAAGGAAAGGGAAAGTCATCATGCCATCCCATAAGAGCTGCAACCTGCTCAAAGGTCATCCAATGGAATGCAATACCTTCAAGCCCACACAGCTGGGGACTGTTACCAAAATAATTAATTTGAATACTATTGGACACTCACCGATAACCAAGGGAGGGTGGAAGTGCCCTTCTCACTGTCACTCATGCTTTTATCACCTCTCGATTAGACTACTGCAATGCACTCTACTGGGGCTGCCCTTGAAGAGTATTCGGAGACTCCAACTGGTCCAGAATGCGGCCGCGCGGGTCATTATGGGTGTGCCTAGGTACACCCGTGTCACACCTCTCCTGCGCGAGCTGCACTGGCTCCCAGTTGGCTTCCGGGTGCAATTCGAGGTGCTTGTTATGACCTTTAAAGTCCTTCAAGGCTTAGGACCAGG
>JANHJO010003169.1:12988-24286 GCA_032468235.1 Pseudoxyrhopus heterurus
ACTATTTTTCATACAAGTGTTGCAGCATCCTTGTGATCAGGTGATCAAAATTCGGACGCTTGACAACTGGCATGGACTTACGACAGTTGCCCTGTCCTGGAATCATGTGATTACCTTTTGCGACTTTCTGACAAGAAAAAGCCAATGGGGAAGTCAGATTCACTTAGCAACCATATTACTAACTTAACAACTGCAGTGATTCACTTAACAAATATGGCAAGAAAAGTCATAAAATGGGGCAAAACTCACTGTCTTGCTTATCAATGGAAATTTGGGGCTCCATTGTGGTTGTAAGATGAGGACTACCTGTGAAGCCGCTTTATGGAATTCTTAAATTTTATCTACCAGGCAGCATTCTGTTTCTCTTGTTGTAAACATATCTGATGGTTCCTTTTCCTTTATAAAAAAAAATGACACAACATATAAAATGAGGGAAAAGGAATCACTCTGAAAAGATTACCATGTAAGCTCAAGGAGATTTCATTGAAGAGAACCATTGCTAGCTTCCTGCATGTTTAAAGAGGAAAAATAACTGTTTCAGGTATGCATAATATTATACAGGAAAAGAGAAAAAAAAATACTGCGCAGCATTTTTTTTTCCAGAACCAAGTACAACATCATTAATCTCCTTTCAAGTGTCATAATAATCTCAGTGGCTAAAATGTCTGGTGCTGTTGAAGAGTTACAATATTCAGTGGATGATCCGTCATCGGACCAAAGCCTTCAGGAGCAACACCGTTATCCCTTGAGAATTAATAGTTCCTGGCACGGGCAGGTTCCAAATAGTGCAACATGCCAAAATATATTCCAAGGGCTTACAATTTTCAGTTACACGATCACAATCAGAGATTCCATCAAATAGACACATATAAATGATGCAACTGGAAATTCTACAGTTGGGCTTCAGGGCACATCTGCAGGCATGTCTATCCAAATTAGGGAAGCAATCGATCCAAGTTAAACTAAGATTTCAATTTTCTTCTTTCACCCTTGGTTAATTGTTCCTGGCCTCACACTGAGAGAAACCTGGAGTTCTTCAACAATACACCATTTAAACTGTTTTGTACAATGTAATCATGTACACCAATTTATCTTGTCAATTGAAGTTTGCCCTGTTTTACATGCTGTAACATTCCCTGGAAGGAAAAATTAATAACCAGGAAGCTTAGTTAGAACAGAAAAGGGCCAGGCTGCTTTCAGGTTGGTATAAGATCATCTGTTGAATTAGGATTTCAGCACGTTTACAAGTTAAGTAGCAATCTCCTTCTCTTTTTGGCTATTTTAGGACTTAATTGATAAGCAGAGGCATTTTCCTCAGTAAAATTTTGATTAGCAATGTCTCTCACCTAAATTTATGGTATGTTCAAAGCTAAGAAGAAAAGGAAACAAGAATCTCTCCCTCGCTTCTGGAACAGATATTAAATCGAGTTTCTGCTTTCAAAGACTTGATATATAGGCTTTAAACATAATTTTATGCAGATTAAAAAAAACTTATACAGGTAGTTGTCTACTTGCCACTGCTTGTTCAGCGACCATGCAAAACTATGATGGTGATGAAAAAAATGGATTTATGACCTGTGCATGAATTAATGACTGTTGCAGTGCAAATTTGGGCATGCACTTACGACCACAGGTGTGCTGCCAGCCTCCTCACCTGCCTATCTATCCTTCTCAATCTTTGTCCTTTTAGCCAACCTAAACAGCAGCACTGAGCAGTAGCACCAAGGCAGGGCTGAGGTAGAGGTCCAGGGCATTCAGTAATCTCAACCAGCTGCCTGCCAATTCCTCCAGACCTCTACTGCATCTCCAGAGCCACCTGTGTCATTGAGAAATGCCACCAAAAAGTCCCACCCTGCACCATGCTGGCACAATTCAGCATAGACTCAATTGCCCCTGCCCTCTGGTCTCCACAGGATCTACCAAGCTTCCAGTTAGTTTTTCTGTTTTTTTCCAGCTGCTGACAGGCATGTCCAGCTTATGTGAGGCAGTTGCTGGATTCACCAGGCTTTCTTACTGAGGCTACCTCACAATATTGCCCAAGCAGGCATCACATTCTCTTGATCCTTCCGAAGCTTCGTTTCACAAATAATGTGATATTTTTGCACCCTTTCCCCAAATCACACGGTTTGGAAAATGAAGCATCCGGATGTTCTGACCCAGCTCCCCAAACACGACAAACCCTCTCAAGTTAAATCAATGATTCCTTTACTAGGAGCACTAGCAGCCCTGGCAAAAAATTTCTCTCTCACCGGAGGCTAACAAGTCTATCCGACAGGGAGATGAATAGTTGTCTGCCACATCTATTCATCTCTGCCCCCTGTGTTTTATCCCTAGAGCTAGGGTGAGGCTTCGCTAGGAGCGGTGGCTCTTCCTTCCCCAGGATCAGTCCACGGATTTCCACTGCTCTCCTCTCCTCTGCCTTCTGTGCATCCGCGTGTCAGGCACTGGACCCAGCTGTTCCTCCTCTCCCTCATCAGCCACCTCCAGACCTGGGGGCTGTTGACACTTCATCTGAGGGCCCAAGCTCCGTCTTGGTCTCTCCCTCTGCCAGCTCCATTCCCTCTTCCCCCTTGGAGCTCTCAGGTTGCCTTGATGCTGACCCTGACACCCACACCTCCTCCTCCTCATCTGATTTGATTGCTGGAGGAGCCAGCGGCCAACAGGCCACACCACCAGAGTTTTGTGAGAATAAAGCCTGTTATTGTAGTGCTTCAGAAGCCTCATTCCCCAAATCACACTGTGCGGGGCCAATAAAAGGGCATACATAGATCAGGAGGGAAGATAGGGGTGGGGGGGGGAGTTATAGCCCCTCTGCATTTTGAAGTGCTGCTGGACTGGACTGGAGGTGGCTGCAGCTTTGCATTGCATGCCCCCAAATCTTTTGTGGCCTACAGTGGGCCTCCCCCATCCCCTGAAGGCACCCTTGTACTCCTGACCTGTGATGCTATCTGCTTTACAACCCGCAATTCTCACTTAACGACTGGCAACCCGGACTACTGGGATTGTGGTTGTTGAGCAAACTGGTCATGTGATATCTCAATTTACTGCTTTGCTTAACAACTGAGATTCCAACTGTGGTCATAATGTGAGGTGTCTAACACAGTGGACAGATTAGAATATAAACTATTACATTCCAAAGCTATCTTGTTATTTTATATACCAAAATGTGTTGATATTGTGCAGGAGTTTCATAATTTCATGGGTCATTCGGTTTATTGGAGAAAATTTCGTATTTCCTATAGGTTCCAATGTTTCCTTAGTGATTTGTCAAAATAGGGGGTTTACTTGTTGCCTCAATTTTAAAATAACTTCTCATTACTAATAGTTATTTGAAAGAAACTTTCTTTCATTTGTGAAGATAAATATATCACTTTTAAAAATTCAGTTAAAATTTACGTAATTAAATTATTTATTATAATTAAATTTAAAATCCCATTGTGTATATGGGAAAACCAGTTAGAAAATTGAATATTGCTTCAAGACTGATGTATTTATTTAAACACACTCTAATGCTAATACCTTTAATTTACTTTAAGCAGATTGATACGAATACATTTTCTATGGAAAAGATAATCCCTTGGGTTTTTTTTTTAGCTAAATCTCACCTGTCATATGATGATGGGTCACATATTTTATGAAACTATAATTTCCGGATAGAATACAAAGGATCCATTCCAAAAACTAATATGGTGCAGTGAGAAAGACATGACCCGCCCCAACTTCACGGAGGCATCCATTTTTAGCCATAGCTCTCTTACAATGTTTCTCAACTTTGGCAACTTTAAGATGTCTGGATGTTAAGTCCCAGAATCCCCCGGCCATGATGCTTTATATACTTCCCACATTAAAGCATGCAAGATACTTACGTGTTGGTGGGGGGAGAATGTAATTTTGACCCATATTCCTATGACAAGCTTACATCCCAGTCTGAATTTATTAAATCATAGACAAGGGTATTTAGATAAGTTTCTTGCAATCAGGTTTTTAAGCCATTTGAGTTTTTTTCCTGAGGAATTTGGATTGGCTCTATATGAGAAATGTAACCTTTTATATCAGATTTTGGTCCATATGCATTAACAGAAGGTTCCCATCAGTTTTGGAATGTATGTTGAATTGTTCGAAGTTTGAAATAATCTTTAAAAACAAAGAAAGAGTATTCCTAAGACAGCATCGGTTATTTGCAAAAATTCTGAAGTAAAGAGTTGGTACGTCCCAAATGAACAAAGACTCTTAGAGAACATTTATGTGTGCTTATGATTTAAAGAAAATATTGCCGCCTCCTTCTTCATTTACTGTGTAATTTAAAAATTCTCTCTTTTTAAACGGGGCTGGCTGTCAATCTCAGTATATTGGAAATATAAGGATAAAGATTTATGGCCATGTCACTCTATTGTTGTTTTGGTATAATGTGTTTCATATGGAGTTACAAAAATCAATATAACCTAAAGGTGTGAATATACTCTTGAATTATAGACCAAAAGCTTTGAACATCACATAAAATTATGGATTTATCAAATATCGGGAGCTGCAAAAGAAATTCTTCTTCCGTGTTAGAAAATTATGAATCCAAATTTACTTAATAAAGTGCTTTATAAATAGAAAGTTTATTGGCTATCTATCCCAGAAAAGAGCAATTAGTATTATTCCATATAATCAAGGTTTAATGATTTATTTAAAAATTGGATTAAATTATATCCTGTACAGTGTAACAAAAGAAAAAGAAAGCAGAAAGGCCATTAACTAAACAAAGTAGAAAGTTCCATAAGCCTCTCTTATATCATATGAAGGATTATCCTCAGTCCCTTATAAGTAACTATTCATGTACAATTTTTCCATTTTTTAAAATGATAGTAATTCTTCCTTTCGTTCTATAATAACCTTGATGGAGGGTTTTTAAATACAGCCTTTTTTTAAAAAAAAATCACTATTACTGTTTGCATTCAACTTTCAATAATTCTTTCTTCTGGAAGATGATTGCACATTTTTGATTGAAAAGATTTTCTTCAGTGATAACATCTATCCCACTGTGAAGTCAGATAGAATGACCAACTTCATTTCCTAAGGAATTTATACAGTACTCTTTCATATCCCTACTTGAGGCAATTTTATACTAGTTATTTGTCTGATTTATGGCAACCCAATGAACGTATTTTTTAAAGTAGATTGTTGACTGAACTGGTTTTTCCTCAATAATTTTTATTTTATGAACCAAATTAGAATTAACTGTTGCTAATATCTCTTGCTAAGACTGTTCATTTTCCTCTTGGGCAGATATTTTGCACACATAATAACTTAAAAGTCTTTGAATTTTTCAAAAGAATACTGTATGGAAAAAATGTGTGTTCTTTGCCATCCTCTAGGAATTTCCCCTTCCTCCTCCTCTTCCCAGTTTCTGAGTTAGGAAATCGTGCTTTGTAGTCAAAGATTAAGAACGAAGCACTTGAGCTCAAGCTTGTAAAATTTTCAGAATAAAAAAATCACTGCATTTTAATTAAGTTTGTCATAAGCTATTTTGAAGGCTTGCATTTTAGCTGACAATCCAGGTCAAATATTACAGATTGGAAAAACTGCCATTTTACACTCAATTATCTAAGAGTAAGTCCAACTGAATTCAACATAGTGTAGTTCTGGACAGACACACATCAATTTGTATTGGAAGAGAGGAAATAGCCCACATATTAAAAAAGGATGTATGGCAGCATTCCTTATTTTGCTGGCAAAATTTCTAGGACATTTGAATAATTCTGGGGATTAAACATTTTTTAAAATTAGCAATAAGATAAACAAACATTCATTTTTTTTACTTCCCATGTATAATACAAAGTAGCACAGCACCAGGCAATATCAGTGCACAAAACATGATACAAACGTATTTATATATGTGTGGAATGGTGCAGGAGCTAGTCAACTATCAACAAAAACATAGCCACTGGAAGAATATGGTGGATTTTACAATGCAACAAATACCCAATCTTAATGCAGAAAATTCTTAGACAGTGCCATCCCACAATCTTCAAAGGGGGATAATTTCATTGGATATGTTTGGATACTCTAATTAGAGCAAATACACATGAGAACTAAATTCTACCTGTTAGTTTATTAACACAATAGGAAAACATAATTCAGAAAAATCACACTTGAATATACAGCAATGAAAAGAGATATAAGCACTTAATAATGACACAGACACAAACTGCTTCTTTATGTACTCTTATCATAGCTTTATACTACCCCTATCAACACTTTATTTTAAGACGTCTCAAAGAAGAAATAACTTATCATTTGTAAGAACATGAACAGGTATACAGACACAAGTAACCTCCCTAGCGTTTGAAAGTAAATCTTGACATAAATGTAACCGTCGTGCAGACTCTTTTGTCACATAAAAAGGGTTAATGGACATTAGCATCAATTTTACACAAAATGTAGTTGCATCCAGTTGTTTAGTTTTGCAAAAGGCCTACAAAGGTAGGGTCATGTGTGGCCCTCCAGATGTTGCTGAACTGCACCTCCCTCATGCCTTACACCATTAACTGTGTTGGAAAGGCCTGATGGAACCGCTTTGATGTTTGGTTGGCATTCATTGCTGATCGCTGAACTTGTCAGAATCATGGTGGATTCATCAATGGCCATTAACCATAAAATCTAAATGAAGCCTTAGTTGCTGTAAAAGTAAGACCAGGCCATTGGTGTGCTAGGCTTTGGTCCTGCCAGTACTGGTTGAAGACTGAATGCTGGAAACAGTGGAGCTTGATTTGATTTGGAAAAGGTGCTTTACAGTCTTAAAATCCTTAACCATCCTCCAGCATTCATTTCAGTCCCTTTTTCCCCTCTCTTTTAAAAAGATCTTTTTGAACTGTCAAAGTTCCTTTTTTTTAAAAAAAAAAAGTTATCTCTACAAATATCTCTAAAATTGGTTCACATCAGCTCAGCTTGTATTATGAAGTAGGTAGAAACTGAATGCAATGCAAAAGGATTCTGCGGTGATTTTAAGAGAACTTAAGGCTTTGCAAGAGAACAGATAAATTTGAATTGGTATTAATTATAAACCTAGGAAATCTGAGGTGGGGAATCTCCAATCAGAGGGTGAGAGAGGTAGATCTTCCATTTAATCCCATTCCTTCCCTCTATTGGTAATTTTGGGAAGTTCCTTTGCCCCTTAAAAAGGTAGCCATAGACATTTCCAGCAACCTCTTGCACGCCTTTCCAAGAACGGGAGAGATTTTTCCCTAATAAAAGCAGCAAGGGTGCACATGCCTGATTCTACAATCTCCCTCTCAAGCAAGAGCTATAGTATTCTTCCTCTTATTCAACAAATGCCCCAGCAGTCTTTTTCTAGGCATTAGATAATTATTTTTCAAAAGCTGCTCTTTGTTAAAAAAAAAAAAAAAGTAAGAACTGTAATACAATTAACTTGTATTCAAACATGGAACTACAATAATAGCTTGTTGTTCCTGTTTGGAATCAATAGCCCTTCATAGAAAAAAATATCTGCAATTCCTGCCATTAACACAGTCAAACTGCTACTTCCTAACTTTGTTCTAAGCCTCTGGTCAACATTTAAAACATGTAAGAAGGGATGGAACTACACTTTTAGCATGCTAGAACAGGTGTCATGTGTATTTCATAGCAGCTCAAAGGATTACTTTCCGACAAAGTGCCTAGAAAATTATGGCTGCAAATGATTGATTTAGTAAAGGCCCATCTTCCCCAATCATCAACACAGGTCTGTTCATGTTATGAGCTCTGGATTTATTTATTTTTTATACAAATGTTTGAAATATAGAATGTGGGGTTAGCTAAACTTACCTCTGACACACGTTTGGGAAACTTTGCTTTACAGATATGTAGCATCAGTTCATACCGTCTCATCCCCCAAGTGCTGCTTTTGACTTTGCAAATTCAAGTTTTTTCAACCCTTTGGGGATGGCTATTCATTTATATACAATAATAAAGGATGGGCAGTTTTGAAGGAACTGATATTCTAATCACAGTCTTTACTTAAGATTGCGCAGAATAAAGTCAAAAGCCAATGACTACTGGGCAATCCAGTAAACAAGGAAGAGAGGTCAATGGAGTCTATATCTACATTCTCAGCAATATTATAGTGTGTTTAAAGTTAGAAACCAGACTTTTCCCCAAGGATGGCTAAGGCTCAGGAACAGAACTCCGGTTTGAATGGTTCCCCCCTCATTGGTCTTCGAAAGTTGGAACCAACCACACACTTTCTCCCCAACCCCATTGTTTGATTTTTGCTCTAAAAGAGGGGTGTCCAACATTGGCCCCCTGTGGACTTCAACTCCCAGAATTCCCCAGCCCGCCATTCTCATTCATGCCTTTTTCTTCTGCTCTAAAGAAACATAAACATTAGGCAGCATTTATGATGAATTTCAGATTGTACCAAAGGGCCGGGTTATAGAAAAAAGTCCACACTGAAAATTTAAAAATCTATTTCCACTAAAATATTTTCCAGGACACGAGTTACACAATACATACTACAAAAGTGCAGGGATTGGAACGGCTGATTTTAATTTATGTATGCATTTCTTAAACATTATTTTCTTAATCAAATTTTGAAAGAGCTTATAAAAATCAGCTAAAAAGGTATTGTTCCATCTCTCCGGGTCGTTGTGTTATGCTAATGTCTCTGTCTGCAACTTCATTCTGGAATTTGTATTCCTGAAGTGTGCAAAAGAGCATTTTCAAAAGATATGCTTTTCACCTACAGTATAAAGGATCTGGATTTCGCTTCCTTTGCTTTGTTTCAGAAAAAAAACACACCCAACAAATCCCTTCAAACAGGTGTTGTTCTCCTGTTGACCATATTGATATGAAGTCCCTCTTTGAACTCCTTTTGGAGGAAATTGTGGACTTGAAGAAAGCCAGCATCTTGTTCTATATTGTAGCTTGCTGCTGTGGTGACCTTCAGAGGTTCCCTGGAGAGGGTGTACATGGAGATTTCATTCATCGGAAGAGAACCTGCCATCTTCATCCCAACTGGAGAAATGTCCCTGGATGGAGAAGGCTCTGTGGATCGAGAACTGGATCTGGACCTTCTTCTTCTGTATCTGTAGCTTGGCATCCTCGCGTAAGGGGAAGCAGAAGTCTTAAGGAACTGCTTCTTGGTCTTAAACCTCAGCTCTTTGTTTTTATCAATATAAATGTTCACAGCCAGCACACCAACTGTTTCCGCCACAATAAAAGACAAGGCTCCAAAATAAAAAGACCAGCCGTAACTGTATTGGTTCTTTTTATCCTCATCCCGCTTGTCACTAGGATCCCCTGCATTGCTGGAGATGTAGACAATAATTCCTATTATGTTACTTAATCCTGGAAAGAAAATAGCGGGGAGAAATCTTGGTTAAGAAAAAAGCTCCAGGAGACAATTATCACAATAACTTTCTTGCCACATCAACTTGTATCTTACTCTTAATTAGTCATAGGCTAATATATTTTCATGCAGTTCTGAGCATGATTTCATTTGCTTTATATTGTTGGACCAGAACTTCAACTGTACAGTATGTATAAAATGAATAGTTGCCTAGACTTGAAGTACAAAACACTCGGAGGGTATCAAGAGCTTTAATTCTACTTATGTTATCTATGTGGTTTAAGGCAATACTTTCCAATGAACTCTAGGAATGCTCAAGAATAAAATCAATAGTGTAAGTCACAGATAACAACAGTTACTAAAGTATGCTCAATATGTTCGAAGGCTTGTCTTACTTAAGGTAGATAAAAAAAGGTGAAGCCATTGGAAGTGCCTCAGGGGAAGTCATGGGAAGTGCCTCATGTTATTTTAATTGTTTTCAGATCCAGTAGAATATAGCTTACACTGTATAGGACACAGTGAACTATCTGCTTAGTTTGGAAAGAATGTTGTGGCAAATCTCAGAGAAGAACAAATCCTGATATAGGGTACACCTACTTTATGATGATGAGTGATAGCATTTTTTTTTTTATGTGTCAATAACTGCTATGAAGGAGCTGGGTATCCTGTGACCCCCAGGGAAGTTTCTCAAGACCCTGGCAATTGGAGGAAAGGATATACAGTGTATGCGTGGCGCGCATGCACACACATAAAATCTATGCCCCAGAAAAAAAATCCATAATAATAAGTTTGAGTCTGAGCAAGGTAAGTTTCAATTTTCAGGCTTTCACTTGCTAAAATGAAAAGCTTATTGCTCTGAGACTCGAATGTAAATCCCAGGTTTCTTTGGGATTCACATTATAATAACAGTAATAATGGAGGTTGTCTTCACATTTATTATTGGTCTACTCCCTAGTTACCTTCTCCATCCCTGTTGATTAAAAAAAACAAAACCCTGTAATATTTTTGCCCTTACATTTGAGTGAGAGATGACTGAAAGCAGTCCGTGGAAGAGGCTGAGTTAACACTTGGAAGGGTTATAGGATTGGGGTTACCTAATCAGATCTCATTATCTTCTGAACAGGAGGCTAGTTAGAAAGATAAGAAGAACAAATGACACCATAAGGGCACTAACTCTGTTCTGTTTACCTTCAGTCTTGCCCGCTTTAGCTTCCACACAGAGTCAATATCATTTAGAATACTTCTGGAACTAGGGAATCACTGCGTACTCAATCATCTTTCCTAAAGTGGAATATTTGTGACTGGTCTGTAATTTAAAAAGTCTTCTAGGAGAAAGGAGGATTCCTCAATAGAGGTTCTTTAGACAGTGGGAAATGAATTCCTGCCACAAGACAAAATTGATAACTTGAATCATGGGCTGCATGTTCCCACTCTGGCCAATTTAATTAACTACAGGGCCTACTGAGATAGTAGCTCTCATTTCTCCACACGTACAGTCTATATTTTTGAGATCTTCAAGCAGAAAAGATTCTCTATGTGTAAGGTAAGTGAACCTATATCCCTATGATGTGCACTAACGTTTCTGGTCTGTAAAAACAGAATTAATTGAATTTAACCATAAAGAATAATGTAAGCTGCTCTCAGCAAATCTAACTATTCTGTATTGTTGGTCTGTTCTGTGTGAATGTAATGAAAATAGATACTGTTATAGTTACATTTTTTTTAAAAATGGCAAATGCTCTAGGTTCCTCTAGAGCAGGGGTGTCAAACTCAAGACCTGCTAGCTGGATCTGGCCCACTGGGTTCTTAAATTTGGCCTCATGGACCAGTCTGGAAATAGCAAAGGACTGGCCCGCGATGCCTTTGGCAGCTAACACTATCCCCGTGTCCCGTTTTCAGCCTGGATGGCCTCCTGCAGCACTCTGCTGGTCAAAATGGGGCGGGGGGGGGGGGGGGGGGGGGGGGGG
>JANHJO010003169.1:56798-73611 GCA_032468235.1 Pseudoxyrhopus heterurus
AAGAAAGAAAGAAAGAAAGAAAGAAAGAAAGAAAGAAAGAAAGTAGCCTCTTTATAGTTTTAGCTTTATACTTACAAGGGTTCAGTGATAATTTGAAAACTTTTCCAGTATCTATTTAAAAGCAAAAAAAGCAGGGATGAAGAAAGGGTAGCACAGCAGTCTCCAAATTCTCCAGAAAAAGAAAACTTGTATAGAAAAGTTCCAAAGGATATACTAAACTAAAAAAAACTTTCAAAAACTGATTTAAAAGTATTTTTTTTTATTAAAGATCAATGAATCTACCATTGTGTTTTCCTTCAAAGTAAGAAAGATTACCTGGTAACCTCAAAAATACAATGCTGAATGCCAGAACTACATAATACGTTGGAACAATAACTTCCCCGCTGGCTGATTTCTGAATGATGTTAAACCGCACATTTGGGGGCCACAATGCTAACCTAGCCTCAGAAATGGTGAATGGGAATTTCAGCATGTTTTATTAGTGGAGTAAATACAATTATATAAAGAACGCCACCTTTTGTTACAGCAACTTCCTGTCCACTGAGGGAGATTTTGTCATGGCTCCCTGACTGTGTTTAATATCATCCTTTCTTGTTTTGAATGCCTTTTTAAAATTCTTTTAAATTGTCACTCTTTTTATATGTATTTATTGTTCTTAAATAAATGATGCATGCCACCCAGAATCACTTCTTGTGAGTTGGGCAGCTAAATAAATGAAACAGATGCTAAATGGATGAAAGCTTCTAGCACATTGATACTGCCATAAGTTAGTGACTTCTAACATTGGAAGCATTACTTCTCATTCAACCCTTGAAGGTGATATAATGGAGAGTATTACGGTACTTAGCTTTATAAAATATTTTAAACTCACAATCTGTATCTGATAATATGAAATTATACCTACAAAAGTCAAAAGCATTGAAAGTCGTTGTCCTTGTTCATATCCTGCTGTACCCAAAAAACCATCATACAATAAAAATGCTTTCTTTAAGAAATATGCATTCAATATGTGCAAAGGTGTTCTGTGTATATACATGTATGTGTACTGTAAAATAATACCCAGAAAATGTGCAATGTTCTTTTTGGGTGGAAAGAGGAATTTGCAAAGGAATCATTAAAAAAAACCGCCAGGAAAAATAAGGAAGTGCGTCAAGAATAGGTCATTGGAAAGAGGCTGAAACAGGTAAAGCTTTCTTAATTTTCTGTTCTTAAAATCTAGAATTCCTCACAGATGACTTTCTAGAGCTGCTCACAAATCTCCATACAGCTCTATAATTCATATTGTTAATACTACACATGGTTGCAGAAATTCTTTCCTGTTCAAATAATCTTCCGGCCAATTGAATGACACACACACTAGAACCCACTCAATAATTGTCTTTAAAGCATTATTATTTTGCAATCCTCCCTAATACAAGGAAATGTCAATACATTTTGTACTAAAGTATCTTTTTCTTCATCCTAACCTGAGAAAGGAGTTTTGAGCACTTTAAATTTAAGTAATGCAGCAAAAATGTTTAAGAAATATATTTTAAAAAGTTAAAATTGTCTCCATGTTTTCCCCTCCCTCCACATTTCAACACACTCAAAATATTCATATACAGAAAATACTTTTTTTTTTTTTAACAAACCTGGATATTAGTCCAAGGAAATAAAAAGTCATCTAGTGCTCTATTTCAGTAAATGATGGTGTTTTTATTACAAGAATGCTATAATTTTTGTGCTCTTTTCAAATCAGGACATCTACTAATGCTAAATAAACACTATTATTTTAATTTGACCTGAAGCAACACCCTTCATTTTTTTTAACTTTTTCCCCAAGTTAAAATCTCCAAATACCACCTTCTCTTTCAAATATCTATATCCAACATTTCCATGAAAATACGGACCATGTTAATTAAGGGCACAGGTTTTTGGGATGTCCTGAGATGGCACTTGTAAGGGAGACTGGAAGTCCTTTAATCCTGTTTGTGTGCAAAAAGGCACAGTGTGCTATTGAGCAATTTCCTCCCTAGCAACAGCAGCACCATTTCACGAATTAGATGCCTATAAAGCCCCTCAGCATTGTTTTGACCATCTTCATCATACGGAAGAGAATGCGTGTATAAATGACAAAGTAGTGACGTAAAATAAAAATCAATTTTAGCAACAAAAAAAAGTATGATTAGAAGCAACATGATAACCTAATGTCAACTCTCATGCTGTCCAAATATTTAATAATCACCTTACACAATTCTAGCAGTCTTGCAGACTGAGCGTGAACATATAAAATAAGCACCTTGCTATTAAATTAGCATGCTTTTTAAGACACCTTTTTCAGTTGTTGTTGTTTTTTAAGGCAACACGCTTGGTATCTTCACAGAAAGAGCTTTGGGCTGATTTCTGTATAATTTCACCAGCAACAGTTGAGTTAAACCAAGGATGAATTTGGCCTTTTCAGTAAAGTGTAATTTTCTCCATGGTTAGTTATTAAATGAAATCAAGAGAGCTGGGTTGCTGCTTGGCATGTGCTGTAGAGGTCATTCTTTTCTCCTTTGCAAATACAACATAAATGAAACCTAGCATCTTCATTGTGCTAGCCCATTCATCACACTGTGAACTAAAAATGAGAACACAAGTCACATTCTAGGTTTAAGAACATTTCCTCACAGCCATGCTAATGTGCTTTCTTCTCAGCCGTAAGTTGGGAAGACAGAATACTGACATAAATAGTGCTACCTCTTCAGCCCATCTTTAACACATCTCAGCAATATTGCTGGGTAGCACTGCTCTCCCCACACAATTTAGTGTGGGGTAGTTTCAAGGTAGCAGTTAGTGCAGGGGTGTCAAACTCGATTTCATTGAGAGCCGCATCATGGTTTTATTTGATTTCAGGGAGGCCGGGGGCCTGACCAAGGTGGGCGTGGCCAGTTCAACATCATTCATGACGGGAACGCCTGTGGTGGCCCGAGTGCTCTGCCAGCAAAATGGGGCCCTCGCAGGCAACTTTCTGCAACCCTCTGCCAAAAAGGGGCCCTCGCTGGCAACCTTCTGCAACCCTCTGCCAGTGAAAACAGCTCCCTCCCAAGCTCCGTTTTCGCTGGCAGAGGCACTGCAGGCCAGTTCTTCACTATTTCCAGGGCAGACCTGCGGGCCAGATCTAAGCACCCTGTGGGCCAAATTCGGCCTGCAGGCTTGAGTTTGACACCCCTGAGTTAGTGGATGCCTTGTTGCCCTTTCTCCTACTAGCAGGAACCGGACATCATTGTTTTTCTGAACATATGGTGGAATAGAGTTGAGAATTCAAGCCTTAATTTATTGCTATTTATTTATTTAGACTTAATTTATATTCAGACTGCTTCTTTGACAGGTTTACCGATTGCTCAGGAAAGTGATATTCCTGGGCAACAATTTTACAAGTATTGTAAAAATGTTGCACAAGTACAAAATTACAGAGAATTCAGAGCCGCCTGAACCGTGAAATGGGCAGCAAATAAAATTTGACAAATAAATAAAATGGGTGTAATCTTTAGGTGGCAGCATTTATGAAATCTATGATACCTACAGTATGCAAAACACACCCACCCAATTCTTCCTGAGTGATTAGAAGAGCTGGTCTGAAATACAAAACAAATACAGGTATTCCTCGACTGACAACAGTTCATTTATTGACCGTTCAAAGTTACAACAGCACTGAAAAAAGTGACTTATGACTGCTTTTCACGCTTAACGACCATTGCAGTATTCCCATGGTCATGTGGTCAAAATTCAGAGGCTTGGCCACTGACTCATATTTATGACGGTTGCAGTGTCCTGGGATCATGTGATCACCTCTTGCAACCTTCTGACAAGCAAAGTCAATGGGGAAGGCAGATTCACTTAACAACCATGTTATTAACTTAACAATTGTGATTCATTTAACAACTGTGACAGAAAATGTCGTAAAGTGGGGCAAAATTAACTTAACAAATGTTTCCACCTAGCAACAGAAATTTTGAGCTCAACTGGTTGTAAGTCGAAGACTAACTAACTATAAATCCAAATCAAAAGGTTTCAGTGCTATTGTGCCTTGGGATCCTTCTTTCCTTTCTGTCTCCTGAAGCCAATGCCCTCTACAAATTATTTTTGGTCAAGCAAAATTCCAACATTAACACACACACATACACACACACCATTCCATATTGTGCATGGATGCATATCTCTCAGATTCTCTACCTTCTTTACAACCTATTCTATCACAATGAGAAAAAGACTAAATGTCCATTCTCTGTGTCAACCAAAACCAAAACGGCAAGAGAGAAACAGCACTCAGGGACTGGAGATCTATTTGCAGCAGATCAGCAGATCTCTCTTCTGGAGGGTATCATCCACCGGACCATCTACAACCCTGAATTGTTCACAAAGGAAGTTTTGTGTCAGGCAAAGAAGCAAAACCCTACTTATAAACTGATACAACTGATGATGGCTCTAGGCTCTTGCAATGGGCTGGGGAAGAGAAAGAGGTAGCACTGTGGGGACATGTATTTCACAAACGGTAATGCGTTGTGTGACAACAAGCAGGCTTTGACTAATCCCTCCAAACATTTCTGGTTTTCCTTATTAAGAGGAAATTCAGAGTCCATTAAAAAAAATAAACCTCCCCCCCCCATAAGAACGCAATAACATAACAACACTATGATAATAAAAACTGAATCCAAGTAAGCAAAAATCTGAACAATTAACCAATGGCAGAGCCAAAATAAACAACAGGCAAGGCCAGAATTGCCCAAACATTTTTGTTCAGTGGGGAGAATTTAGCCTTTTCAATAAACTGAACAAAATCTCAGCCTGCCATGTTTCATTGGGATGGGAACTCCTTCATGCTGAGGCCATAATTGAAAAGACCCTGCTGCAATAAACACTTATTAATTTTGTTTAACAAAGAACCTCAATAGTAAAGGGTTTTATGGCTTTTATGTTGAAATGAACCTCTAAGAGAGAGGTGGGGGAATGATGGCCCCTTTATGACTTGGGGACTTCCAACTCCCTGAGAATTCCTGAGCCAGACAATTCTGGGAGTTGAAGTCCACAAGTCATAAAAGGGGAATCGTTCCCCACCCCTGCTCTAAGATATCCAGGAAGTAGTCATGCCAGTTTGTACAGTGAAGTGTCCTGACTGGTCAGCTCCAGTCACCAACCTGGCCACCGAACTCATTATCAGTTGCTTATTTTAGTAATCTACATAGATTCCATTACTGTAATAGAGTGTAATTGATGTAATTAGAGTATAAATGATTATGACAATGTGTCATAATCCATGGTTTATCCAGTGTATTTAGGAGAAAGACGTTGCTTTTTCTAACTTTCACTCATCCTCTTAAAGCAGCAATCGGTCTAAGAATTTGCAGGGGTCTTGGGGCCGCCCAGAGTCCTATGGGAGTTGGGCGGCCTAGAAATTTGATTAATAAATAAATAAGAGTATTTCTCTGGGAAACAAAAATAAAGGTTAGATTTCCAACCAGATTTGATTAGATTTGATCCACTGAATTTATTTATATAATGGCTAGTAATATACTTGAAGATCTGAGCTGTTTGCAAAGCACGGGGGTTGAAGCCTTCCTTTAATGAAGCTTGTGGGCCTTGTTTGAGACCTGGAGACATTTTTGAAAATAAAAATTACCCTGGAGATTGATAGTTTACTTTCTTACTAATCTTTTCTCCCTCCTTTTTTTTTTAATTACAAGAGTTCTTTTTTTAAAGGACAGAGAATTTGATGGATGCCAATGAAGCTGCTTGCCATGATACCTGCACTTTTAGATGCCATCTTGTCAGAGGTCCTTGACTTAAGAGCTCTGTGAATTTTGGTTCAAAGGCTAGAAAAAGAAGAAACTGGGATTTCAACCATGGAGCAAAATTCCTTCTTTATAAAGTTGTGGTAAACAAGGACTTTTACAAATCACATCCCTGTATTCCAATGGTAGTATTCTTCATTTTATACGTCTCTGTTGCTTAACAATGCAATTTGGCAAGAAAACCTGGTTATTAGGCTGTAAGTGCAATTACTGATCTGTTTAATGTTTGGGGAGCCCATGCACCTGGACACACCAAATAAATATGCCTGTATACTAAAACAGAAATCATGTTTATGTCGGAGAGGAGGAACATTAACTAAAAATCAGAGAACTCTTTGTACTGAATGCCAAGCTGCTGAAGCAAAAAAAAAGGGGGGGGGAAAGACTTCAGTGAAAAGACTCGAACGCAATCATGTTTCAATACACAGCTCCAGGATGGCCAACGCAGCAAAGTTGGGGGAGAGGAGGAAACCCACTCTGATCATGAATGTGAGCTTGTTATCGTTGCTTTTCAGGGGGAAGGGAAGCCGGAAGAAGGATCATGCTGGCTAATTGAAGCTTACAATGCAGTCACATCCAAGCACTACATTTTAATTATAAACTGGTGACAGTACAGTCTCACGTTGTGCTTGCCCATTTCAAGTATAAGTACATATATAGGAATCTTCCTCTTCATTATCCTGTGTTATGCTAGCAGGCAGGTGCTTAATGACATATTTAATGCTAAAAAACAGTTTTGGGTTAAATTCTACAAAAACTAGTAAGGGCAGTTTAGGGGATAGCAGAAACCATTGCCACATACAGCATATCCCTGTATTCTGGTCATATTTCTCATTGAGAAATTACTACAAATAGCCCTTGAATTATAACCACAACTGAGCTCAAAATCTGTTGCTAAGCAAAACAATTAAATGAGTTCTGCTCCATTTTTTCTCTCCACAGTGGTTAAGTGAATCACTGCATCTGTTAAATTAGTAATACAGTTGTTAAGTGAATCAGGCTTCCCCATCGACTTTGCTTATCAGAAGGTCACTAAAGATGATCACATGACACCGGGAGACTGCAACTGTTATAAATATATGCCAGTTGCCTAGCATCCAAATTTTGATCACATGACCATGGGAATGCTGCAACGGTCATAAACGTGAAAAACAGTCATAAGTCACTTTTTTAGTGTGGTGGTTAACTTCAAACAACCACTAAATGAATGGTTGTAAGTGAAGTCAATATAACAACAGGGAGATGTGCAAACATCTTAGGCAGGGCTGTCAAAATCGCGGGCCGTGAGCCAGATGCATCACGCGCTGGCCACGCCCATGCCTGGTTTAGCAAAGGGAAAAAAGTTGCAATACATCACATGACGACATGAGTTTGGCACCCCTGATCTTAGGGGACACTGTTAAAATTCAGCGGGATTTTGATAAGCTGAAACAAAAAGTAGAAACCAAAATGATGAATTTCAACAAAATTAAGTTTTGGTAGGGGACCATAAGTGGCAGCAGTATATGTGAAAAAAAAGTCTGAATATGACTCAGCAGTGTAATGTTACTGCAAAAAGAACAAACAACAGTCCTAGGATGCATCAACAGAAGTACATTGGAAGATCAAGAGAAGTCACTGTTTTTTAAATATTGCACTCGGTTCTGAGCACCACATTTTAGGAAAGAGACAGATAAACTGAAACATGTCCAGAGAAGAACAACCAAGATGATAAAGAGCCTGAAAGGAAAAACTTGGAAGGAACTGTTAAAGGTGATGAAACATGACTCTAGTCTTCAAGCAACTGGAAGGTTGTGTTGCAGAAAATGGAGCAGACTTGTTCAAGTTGTTTTGGAAATAGTAAAAATGGACTTAAATTACAAGAATACAGATTTTGGTTGGAAAAAAAACAATGCCAAGAACTATAAGAATGGATCAAAAAAAGATAGCCATTCTTCACTGGAGGTGTTTTAAGTACCTAATAGAATATTTCCCAACCTTGGCAACTTTTAAGATATGTGGACTTCAACTCCCAGAATTCCCCAGCTAGCGTACACTGACTTTATGGATTTCTACAGTGAGCTGAGGGTTGGACTAACCATAAGGACCAGTCCGGTCTTTACATTTTACGATTGCATGATTCTTTCAAGATCAATCTAAAGTGATTAAATAATGCAGATCATAAAGCAGTATTTAACCATATTTTAATCTCTGTGAAATTTTGAAATTCACTTTTTCAATAACTTAATTTGAAAACGTATTTTATCTTTATGGGACCAAATCATAATTGCAATGCTTTCAGAATTTTACAAGCGAACGGTGCCATTTGTCCTTTGATTTTTATTCTGTAAAGTTGTGGGACATATTATCCTGATAAATTGCTTTTTTGCTACTTATTCCGGTCACTTAGTTGCTGGCCCCTTGAGCCAGAAAACATTTTCTTCTGCTTTATATATAATAAAGGCACTCCCCCTTCTTCCAGAGAATCATAAATTGCTAAAGCTACAAAATTGGAATTGTGGCCATTAATATTGAGCCGTTGCTTAGCAGTCAAGAAAGAGGAAACTATTGCAGGCATGATCTAGGCTGAAGCCTCTGCTGTGTGGGAGGGTTTATGGCGGCAGTTAATTTCCCAAGATGCAACTGGACTTTGATAGGTAGGTATAGGAGAGCCATAGATGAGAGCTGTATAATCAGCAGCAGCTGCAGCAAACTGTGAGGATATCAACACAGAGACAACGGAGATGTTTGTGATGACATCATCATACAAATGTCACTATTATGTACTTTCTCTCATCTGATGCTAGGCGCAGACCCTGTGGTTGTGAGAGAACTAGAGATGCTATAATGCTTTAAGTCCAATTTTCTTTTTGCAAACATGAAGAGGTCAAAACCATTGTTTCCCTGATGCTTATTTGTTTTTCTAGTTTATTTGTTTTAAGTTTGGTGTAGTGGTGTAGGTGTTGGTGTAGGTGTTGTGTTTGGTGTAGGTGTTGGTGTAGGTGTTGTGTTTGCTGTAGGTGTTGGTGTAGAAGCCAGAAGACCCTAGTCCTGCCTGAAGTACAAAAACAATAACAAAAAACAACCCCAACTGGGTGACTTTGGGCCAGACACTCACTCTCAGCCCAACCTGACCTCACAGGGTTGTTGTTGGAAAAATATAGGAGGAAAGAAAATTAGTTATATTCTCCACATTGAGTTATTTATAAAAATAATGAAGGCAGAATATGAAATGCATGACGTGTGAATGTGTGTTTTTAACTCATGTTTTTATATAATATTTTTTATATTTTTATATGTTTTATTCTGTACACCGCCCTGAGTCCTTCGGGAGAGGGCGGTATAAAAATGTGTTAAAAATAAATAAATAAAAATAAATAAATATATATATAAATAAATCCTTTGGCTGACCAATCCCTTGAGTGAGCAGAGACAGGAACACCTCTTCCTTTCAATCTCTCTCTCTGCTGCTCTAACCATGTTTTCAGTCAATTTCAAGTCTACCTTTTCACTGAGTCTGACCATGATCAAATTTCTAATCATTTTTTCGATACAGTACTCACTGAAAACACTCTGGGTTGACTCCTGCTTCTTCCTCTTCCTCACAGACTTCTTCTAGTTAAACTTCCAGAAATAAAATAGATAGCACTACAATTTTTACACACACAGAAGCAACAATTGAGTTAATTAATTGTTGTGGATGGGGGGGGGGAGAGAAAGAATCCGATGGAGAGAAAAAATTAACAGTTTTGAAGGAAAATTGCATCCAAAGGTTCAGTTGGAATGGGTGTGTGTTATGTTTCTGATGAGATGTAAATTCTGTGTGAATACATATTTATAGGAACTATTCCAACAACACATTTAATTCAGTCACTAACCCAATCAAATCTCCTTAAAGCTTTTATCTGCACATAGTCGCCTTAAAAAAAAAATCTCCATTGGGGGCAATTGTTGAACTGCCTTCTTCAATCACTAATGAGCTGCCCAACGAAGCATCCACCCCTTGGAAGGCAAGGGAAAGGAGGCCCATAGATATTGTCGCTTTCCCCACATGATTTCTGTTTTGTGGAACTGTTTTCTGCCAGAGGTTTAATTAGCTCCACCCCCCTCAGAGTTGTTTTCTGAGGGAAAAAAAAGACCAAGCTTTCCTAGAAGACACATTAATCAAAGTGACTCTATTTTTTTGTCTACTGATTAGTTTGTTAATATACCATATTTCATCAATTTTAAAATTACTTTTCACCCTGGATGTTTTTTAATGCATGTTAGTTTAGTACTAGTCTGAGATTTTTATTAGTTTTTTATTTATTGTTGATCACATTTGTCTGCTGCCAGACTTCTGTTTGTGAAATAAAATGGTAACCCGCACGCCCCCGGTGGGCAGTTATACACTGGAAGGGGAGGAGTGTGTGATGCAGGAGCAAAGTGAAAGCCATGAATTTTAATACCATCCTAAAGATCTTTGGATATGATGTGTAGAGGATGATGTTAAAGTTCCTTCATCCCCTGCCTATCGACAAGAAGTGACAAAAGCAATTACAGCATGGGCTTGCTTATTCTCCTAACATGACGCAGGAAAATTAGGGGCAAATTAAGTTACAGAAATGATGTGCAACTTCATTAACTTCAGTTAATCTCATCCAATTGCAGCCACAGCTGCCAAGAAAACAAGTCGCGGCCATATTCGACAGGAACAAAACACTTCTATTCGGATTCCCCAGGTCCAGTTTAGATCGGCAAGAGTCATTTTGTATAATTCAGAATGCCATTCTGAACAGAAACACAGATTCTAAACCATCTGTTGGCTGTTTATTCTTTCATTGGGCAGAACAGGTGCATTCTGAGGAACAGGATAACATACAGGACAACATAGGTGGCAGTTGAAGAGGTATGAGAAATAAAGGAATTACATAAATTACATTAGGCCAAATCAAAATAGGGATTAAAATAGCTAACCAGCTATAGAAAGAAAAAGTGATCTGATGAACTAGATCAGAGGTGTTAAACTGGCGGCCTGAGGGCAGGATGCATCACACACAAGCTACATCCACCCCAGCTCTGTGAAGGGGAAAAACATTGCGATACGTCACGTGACAGCAATGTGATGCCACGAGTTTGATACCCGTGAACTTGATAAACAGTGGTTAGATGAAGTCAGCTACATTACAGAAAGTCTTTGAGTTACAACCATTCATCAGTGGTTTCATCAGCGGCACTGAAGAAAAGTGACTTATGACCATTTTTCATACTTATGGCTGTTGCAGCATCTCCATGGTCATGTGATCCAAATTTGGATGCTTGGCAACTGACTCATATTTATGATGGTTGCAGTGTCCTGGGGTCATGTGATCCTCTTTTGCAACCTTCTGACAAGCAAACAAGTCAATGAGGAAGCAAGATTCACTTAACAACCATGTTACTAACTTAATAATTACAGTGATTCACAAAACAACTGTGGCCAGGTTGTAAAATAGAGGAAAATTTACTTAACAACTGTCTTGCTTAGCAACAGAAATTTTGGGCTCAATTGTGGTTTTAAGTCGAGGACTACCTGTACACGTGGATGAAAAAGTAACACTAGAATTTTTAAAATAAACACACACAGAGAGAGGGAAGGAGAGAGGGAAAGAAATGAAATAAAGGAAGAGATGGCTAGTGACAACAACAGGTGACAGTCTCCTAGTCCTTTGCAGCAATTGGCATCTGAAGAATTGGGCCCAGCTAACTCCAAGCATTCAAATTACTAACGACAAGAAATTAGTTTACTCTCACATGGGGAAGATGTCTTTTCCTTAGAGAATGTCATGGTCCAGACTAACAATCCTTCTCAGTCAAGAAAGATAACCAGAACATTGCATCCCAACATAATTCCAGGCTTCAATAATGACGCTGAGCCAGCAACTGACCCCACTTCCTGGATTTAGCAGAACGCTAAGACCATCTAAAGTCAAAAAAGGTGTAGGATGCTTGGTTATACCAAAGAGCTAAAACCTGAAGTGCTATTCGGGAGAAAGCAGCTGAGGGAATCCAGGCTTAATCAAGGCCATCCATTTAGGGAGCAACCTGGGCAATGACAAATGTGGACCTGCCTTGATTCCTTGCTACAAAAACATCCCTATATTTGATTTTTGTTTACTTCTAGACTTTCCCATTCATTTATCTCTTTGGACACTATTTCAAAGTGAGCTTGCTTTTGTGTTCTGACCTGAATTTATGAATATGAGATTTAGCTTAATAGAATAAGTGTGTTAATGGCTTAGATAATAAGCTCTCATTTCTGAGACTGGGATCCAGTACAGCTAACTTACTGGAAAAAGTTGGAATCAGGTAACTATGTGGGAAGGCCAAGGAAGGGCTGTGTTGCCCAATTCCCTCTTTAGAATTGAAACAACCCAAAACAGGAGAATTTGGTGGTAAATCAGCCATTAAATTTAAGCTCGTACAAGAGAGATTTGCTGCATCATTTTGTACCCTCTCCATTAGGCTTGCTGTGCTAATGTCAA
Source organism: Pseudoxyrhopus heterurus (assembly GCA_032468235.1). Lineage (NCBI taxonomy): Eukaryota > Metazoa > Chordata > Lepidosauria > Squamata > Pseudoxyrhopus > Pseudoxyrhopus heterurus. The sequence continues at coordinate 69,091 of JANHJO010003169.1, forward strand.
CATTCAGCAGCCATTTACTAGAGAAGGAATTTGTATCTCAGAGGCCATGGTTTCCATGAGGTTTTGAATGCTAATGCTTCTCATTTGAGTCTTGCTGGGAAGAAGGATATTATTAGCTGGAAGGAGTGGGGCTTTTCATCTTAACATGGATAGAACTTTATCTCTCTCTTTAAGAAGATCCTCAGGTATCCAGCTCTTTTTTTAAAAATCATACCAGGAACAAAACTATCACAGAGAATCAGCTGGATTTAAATTAAATTAATAAATATTCCAATTCATTTCTTACTTTGTGTTCCTTTAGGATAGTATAGGATCTCTGTCAACCTCCACTACAATTAGAGACACTGATATAGATGGTGAAAATCAGACTTTCTAAATAACTATATTAAGCTCCCCAACCTGATATAATCTTCAGATATGTTGGAACATGTGTTTGATTGGAAATTCTGGAAGATTCAGTCCTATACTGTACATCTGGGGCTAGTTTAGGGAAAGTCAGATTATGGCCAGTATTTATCACAAAAGAAAATGCAATAGAAGTTATTTTCTTTTCAGTGTTAAGATTTTTTTTTTCAAAATTTGATTTATGGTCAAATTTAAAGACATCTCTTTCAAACAGTCCTGAAAAATAGGCAACCAATTAATGTTGCATTTAAACTTCTACCAATTGATTTGTCCTATATAGAAATAGACTTTTCAGTTTCTTTGAAAAAAAGAAACATGCAAGATCAGTAATACTGAAGAAATTATTCCCTAGATAACTTGTCCAGCATTACTAAATTGATCTTGTTGCAATACATAAATGCAACTTTTAGGGGGGTATGATTATCTGTGCTCGCCTCTTTCTTTTATTGATCATTTTTAAATGAAAAAAGGCAAACAAGCAAAAGAAAAAAAGAAAAATAAGTGGTACAGAAATGTAATATCTGTAAGTGGGCAAAGGAATTACTATAATTTATAGTTAGTGTATAGTATATATTTTATTGGATGGATGGATGGAAGGCATGTATTCCAACTAATATACAATATTTATAGACATTTGAATTCCTATGGTCTCTGATTTCAGTCCTTTAGTTCTTTTTTTCTTAAAAGCCATATTCTAGATACTTATATTTGCCTTGCTATGTAATATATTGAATTACATAGGTATTTTTTTGCTTAAATTTGGTTAAACGTCTGTTGTGAATATATGCTGCCAATTTAACCATTACTGAATACTCTCCAAGTCTAAGTTCCCTGTCTTGATATCCTCAGAAACATATCTTTCTTCCAATGTTGTGCAGAATTTATTCATGGCATCATAACATGTATCTTAATAAATTATGCTATTTTTGTTAATGTGTTTTTGAGTTGTCATAAGTAAAAATTATTTTAGTTTCATTTAAAATTTTATTTCTAAAGTTCTCTGAATAGTGTTGTTTATTTCTTTCCAGTATTTTTGAGGGTTTGTTTTTTATATGTCTACTACTTATGGAAAATGTTCCATCTTGTGGCATTGCCAATGTGTATTACTATGTGAATTATCTATCTTGACAATTACTGAAGATATTGGGAACAGTACACAAATGAAATTTGGATGCTGGATAAATTTAAGGCATTTTATGAAGAACAAGATCAAGGATGGACCTGCCTTCTGGACCAATTTAGAATAAACCCAAGATATATTAATATTATTCTAAACTAGATGCCAGAAATATTTGGGGGGAGGGGCAGGAACCAGACTGATATATCAAATTTAAAACGCATTGCATTAAAGTGTGATTTCAATTCTATCAGAGCAGCAAGACAAATAACATAATTATGGAGCCTACCACGAAGACCTTACAAAATACCTATAGCAACACTGAAACACAAAAAATCAATGGGAGAAGATAATAGGGGTAGTGACTATGAGGGCCATGAACAGCTCCTGCAGACTGGGGAAGAGGTGCAAGTTATTCACTCTATGTTTGCAGATAAAATGTTTGGGAATATGTAGTGTGAATCAATCACTAGAGCCTGGTAGCTTTTAAAGAAAGTCTATGTGAGGCAGGACAAAGGATGACAAGTTGGACATTTTGCTATTGCTTTTGCTTCTCAATTCTTCTATGATTTAAGATTCTCAAGACCTAGATTGGGTCTAAAAAGGGTTCTATTTAGAACAGAATGGCCATTAACATTTGCCCTACTACTATATCCTAGATCAGTACAAATGGATCTATCAGCCTTAGGAATACCAAGGAGCACCTGCTATAACTACGTACTTCCAACTGAATTACTGATTTTGTTCTTGTTCCAACAGAACTACAGCAAAATTACACTAGAAACCAAATTCTCATGCTGAGGCTCTCAATAGCTAACTTGTCATTATGCATTTGGCTCCCTGCCCACCCCCAGACCCCCAGTATTTTTCCATTGGTTAAATGAAAGACTAGGGTGGCATAGTACACATCTTGACTTCTTTGGTGTACCTGCTCCAATGTTTTTCTGGAAATGTGTACAAAACACACTTTTGAGGGATACAGCATTATTCTGTAGAAAATCATGATGTGTTGAAGTCAACACATTTTCTTGCTCCAAACAACTCAGATACAACCTCAGATAAAGTAATGGCTATTTCAAGTACATGGCACATGGGAATTTTACCAACCTAGCCTGGACTAGACTAGATTTATGCTACCTGGTATTCCTAGTCAGGAAGATGAACACACACAGTTAATTTTTACAATAGTGAATGTAAGATCAAACTAAGGTCTTAAAATCTATCAACTAGCAAGTCGCACATAAAGCAGAATATAATTCTATCAGACAATGCAACATTTATTTTCAAAGAACTGGTATAACATAGTGGTTAATTACTATCTTATAATCTCCATGCCTAATGTGGAATGCAGACTGGGTGACCTTGGATTAATGATTATTTATAATTATCTATCAGCCTTTTTCATGGGGGTTTTGTGAAAATTTAATGATGGAGAAACTGCCTTGAAGATAAAATGAATATGCATGCAAGTTGTTAATGATATATCTAAGTAGAGATTTGGATTCTAAGGCAAAAAGGTAATTGGAATACACCTATTTGTAACTCTGTAAACCAGGTACGCCTTTTCCCAGAGCACAGATGTGCCATTGCAAGAAAAGATGGGACTGCTTTAAGGAGTTTTAAACAGTCGCAACGTGCACATCCCTCCCACTCTAAAATACTTTTTTCTCCTTTGAATCCGAAGCACTGTCTCCTGTTGCAATGGGAATCAACACAGCAAAATGAGACGCAGAATAGGATTGGGGCACTTTTAATTGGGTCCAGGTCAGCAGACAAAACTTATTACCAATGCTTTGGCCATAATATCTACATCAAATTCACATTAGATAGCCAAAAGCTATCTAGCCAAAGCTTTTATTTATTGTTGCTGTTTTTATTTTGCAGGGCTTTTTAAAAAAACGGAGTGAGTAATTTTCCAGGATTCGTTTGGCTAAACAAATCTACAAACCTGCTTTGATGGCATCACCTTCGCTGCTAATTCCATTTTATTAGTTTGTCACAAACATTTGTTCAGGCAATTACATTTTGTTAACTAGAACATCTGTGAAAGCAGAATGTTGTGCCAATACTACTTTGCTAACTCATAGCATAACCTCTAATAAGCAAATAAGAACTGCCATGCCACATCAAAACGGGCACACAGCTGTGCCAGTTCAGCACCTCAAACTGTGGGTTTTACCAGCTCTCTGCTTGAGGGACAGGCCAAGGCGATTGTGGATTGTAGGCAACTTTAATACATATCCTTCCTTGCGGCTTAACACTTGGGAAATTATATCTCTCAGAATTCCTAGCTTGCAGTTGGTTGTCTATTTCACATCAGGCTTGAGTGGGGAGCAAGGAATACTAGAATTATATAGTACAATTATATCCAACATAAATAAATGGTGAGGCATTTGTGATACGTATGTTTCAAATAGCTGTGTAGCCAGTATGTGATTTATGAATGCTTTCCTTCTGTTCACTCCAAACATCCAGTCAAAGAATAGTAACAATGTTATTTCATTTAAGTACCCGTTCAAAGAGCTAATTTCATGGTTAAATTATTAAAAGCAAGTACTACAGATATTCATTGAAGGCGAGTTGCTAGACTGAAATACGTTTAGAACTACTTCAGAAATAATTCTACAAATTCTGCAGCTCATAGGCAATTCCAAAAACATGTATAGTCAGCAATAATGTAGGCTAGGAACAGCCAATATGATACAGCAGCTTTCCTCAGTTGCTATACATTGAGGATATTCCTCCAAATCTACTGGATTATAACTCCTGTTGCATCTGAAGGACATAAGATTGGTAAAAACGATGCTACTAAGCAAAACAAAGCAATTATGTGAGAAAAGTAAATATATAGGAGACTAGCTGATGACCCGGCATTGCCGGGGTATAGTCGGGGCTGACACTGTTAGTAGCTGTATGTGTGTTGGCTTTCCTTTCCTTTCCTTTCCTTTCCTTTCCTTTCCTTTCCTTTCCTTTCCTTTCCTTTCCTTTCCTTTCCTTTC
>JANHJO010003169.1:97316-108942 GCA_032468235.1 Pseudoxyrhopus heterurus
GGAGCTGGTGGGATTCGATCAGCCAAACTGCTGATCTGCAGTACTGTGTTCTAACCACTTGAGCCACCACAGCAATCACTTATGGATAGTTTCAAAGCAGAAACTTTATTACTAGTTTATTGCCCATATTACAAGAATCTTATCAAACTGACTGCATTTCCTTAACGGTCAGATAATGCTTTAAAAATTCTGGGGGAGGTCAGCTCTGTGCCACTTCCTGCAGTGCAAGGAGTCTAAACTCAGCCCCCTCTTAATGCCTTTCTCTAGTCTAGCTGGAGATTCCACCACACCAATGTTCTTAGCCTAAACTGTAGCCCTTACAGCTCCCCACTTACTTCCCAGTCTTTCCAGTGCCTTCAATTCCCTACATTCCCTTATGCCATACAAAAATGTAAAGACTTTGTGTATAGCAGCTAGGGCGGAGAGATAAAAGGCTCTGGGAAGGCTGAAGTTCGATTGATAGGCTGATTGGATATATGCCACAATTAAAGCCAAAGACATTGGATGTGGTATATAGTTAAAGGCATTAGGAAAAGGAAGGTGCTAGGAAAATAGAGTTGGACAGTCTAATTAGCTAATTACTGTCAAGGTCCTTGGCTTAAAATATCCAGGACATTTGGTGGGTGGACCACTAGAGAGGACACATAGAGGATGGGAGAGAGGGAGCCAAGCATATCAAACTTGTCCAGCTCACCATACAAGACTTTTCTAGATTTTGTTTCAGACAAAATCCAGAACACACTAAATATTGTGGGTTTTGGTTCTGCCCATCTGCAACTCACCCAGAATGCATTAACAGAACTTTGGAGACCAAAAGCATCAACCATAACTTTAAACAAAACTCATTTTTCATTTTGTACACATGACTCACAAATGAACACTAAAATTAAGCTGAAGAAGTTGAGATTTTTATACATTTTATATTTATTATTTCATTGTTTTGTTTTTTTTATGGCCAAGTTACCAGTCATTGGTATCTTCTCTACTGCCATGCAATGTTCCAAGTGCATCGTACAACCTCAAAATACAGTTAGCATGATCCAGCGAGGGACATCTTTGCAGAGAAATAAGCCTCTAGTAGTAGAATCCCAATCCGGCTGAGAAATTAAACAGATGAATGTGTTGTACATGCATAATTGCAATTCATATGATTGTATTTTATGATTTATGATCTATGACATCACTTTGTGACTTGTTTGTACACTAAGAGCTTATGCATGGGAGACAAATTCCTTGTGTGGCCAATCACACTTGGCCAATAAAGAATATTCTGTTCTGTTCTGTTCTGTTCTGTTCTGTATGTATTCATCATAGCAATTCATGCAAGACTGTGATTGAAGAATTTAAAGCGGTTAGACTAGAAGACCTCCAAGGTCCCTTCCAAGTCTGTTATTCTATTCTACTATAGATATAAATTTCAAATTCTGGAACCAAGAAATAGGGAAAGGGGTTTTCACCATGTCCTGGGTGGTGTGTTTTCAAAGAAAAAGGAATAATCAATGTAGGAACAGGATATTAGATAAGTTAGGTTTTTGTTCTTTTATATTCCTGTCTGACAAAAGGTAGGAATATCCAGTTATATCAAGAAAAAATATTATTAGTTATTTTTGTACTTTGTTTTTCACATGAGTTATCCATGTGTATAACTATTAGAGTAGTAGAACCAGTTGCTGCGTATGCTGGAGACTGAGGCAGACAAACGATTTTCTATTGTCTCTCTGGATTTTCCTGCGATTTTAGCTGCCCAGACAGAGGGAATGATTGAGGTCAGACATTATTGACCAGACCGGAGAGTTATGACAGTTCTTCAGTATTCTAAGAAATGAAAGCTAATTTGGCTGATGACCAGCGTGCCAAATTGTTAAACATAAACATTCATCTTTGATGCAAGGCTGAAGAAATGGAGATCATGATGTTTCCCATTAGGCCACCCAACAAAGCAAAAAATGTGGATCTGTGGACTGCCCATGCTTATGTAATAAAAACCTGTGGCCATGTTGTATTAAATATATTTATTAATTATATGTAGATGCTTTTGCCCTGCTTCATTCAAAAAGATGGATTTGTGAATTAAATTAGTTGCTCCAGAGCTTATCATATTTTTCGATGCAGTCAGAAATAAATGCAACTAGAATATCACCTAGTTCTGTTGTTCTGGTTATATGTCAGTTAATGCAAGCAGAGGATGAGATGGAGGAATGAGATGCCCCATACATAACCTGGACACCTGCCCATCTGACTGCTAAAAACCGTCAGGCAGAATCAGAACTATACCAAAATACCACAACTCTATTATTAGGCTATGCAAAATGGCAGCCTCAAGCAGGATTGTGTGATAGCAAAGCATGATTTATGTGTTTGTGTTATTTTCGCTGCCAAGCATGACAGAGATATTTTTTTGGGTTAACTCTGCCTCATCTTTAAGTTTAAAGAAAACATTTCCGAAAGCCGTGATCTGTAGGTATATGCTTATTTTCAAATTCCTTAGTGGTACTCCAGGCATCAGAACTGTAGAAAAATATAAGGAAAAGCATGTTCTTTGCAAAAATTGCAAAGACAATTTTTTTCACAGAATCTTTTGTGAGTTTTAGCCTTGCCTTAGCCATGCAAGCCTGCTGGGTGATTTTGAACTAGTCACTCACTCTCTTTCAATCCAACATACCTCACAGGGTTGTTGTTGTTGTGGGGAAAATAGGAGGAGAAAAAATATTAGGTATGTTTGCTGCCTTGAGTTATTTATAAAAATAACAAAGAAGGGATATAAATAAATAATGCTTGCATGTATTTTATTAAGGGAAAAGTTTCCAACATTCTTCCCTTCCTGAAGAAATCATTATGCATTTTTTTCTATTTTGGGGCTTCCCTGCATCATATCTTTTTTCATGAACATTATCTAAAGTCTCCAATATACGTAAAATATTTTTCATTCTAAACTTCATTTTGAGATAAAAATTAATAATTTTGCATTTTAAAAAATCATTTTTACAAAACCAGAACATACAAGCTTATAATTCCAGATTTCTATAAAAAAAAGTTAAGATAAATGTCATGAACTTAACTTCTGTTTCTTATTGATTGCTGGTTAGGAGTAGTCCTATCTCTAAGAATTGTAGAACTTGGAAGACAGAAATAATATCCAAGTCAAATAACGCAAACAAGTACTTACCAGTAATTTTAATGTACTGTCAAGAAGCACTGTTATGTGCTTCCAGTTTAAACCCAAACCAGGTATTTTTAAACTATGATTATCCTATAATATAAAGTATTGAATACTGAACAGAAAATCTAATATTTATCAAGATTTTTGTGGAGGCCACATAAAAGCTTTCAAGCTGAGCTCAAAAAGAGGTTGAATTCTGAAGGTTTTTTTTATTGCAATCAATATCTGAATGAACCAGTGAAACACTTGAAAGTATGGAAAATTAAATCTACTTTTCCAACATGTAGTCGTACTTTACACAGTGAAACTCTTGAGGAACACCTTTGCCTGAGGGTGTAATTTAGTATCATATAAATGTATTTGAAGTAGTATGAAGAAAAGATATAAAAATCTGTTAAATATAAATCAACGTCTGAATAAAGTTAATCTTAATGACATTTATGTTACTTCAAATGTTCAAAGGAATACTAAACCATCTGTCTGTAACTTTTTCCATAAGATATGAGAATTTATTCCACTCAGAGTCCTTTGAAATTGGGACAAATAATAAGTAAATAAAAATCTTTTGTGTCAAAATTGGGAAAAATTTACCAATAGAGAAAAATCCTTATGCTAAAATAAACAAAGAAAATATACCTGAAATCTTCAATCCCAATAATAGGTCAAAATTATTGTGATCTGATGGGACCAAACTTGATTGGCTCCATTTTAAGAAATAATTAATCAGGATACCAAATGTACTTATTAGTGAAATAAGATTAGGTATGGATACTTCTGGCCTATCCATGAAATACGTATAATAATTAATTTACACATCACTAAACTTTATATCCTGTCTCTGTGGTCACTTTCATATTTTCAGATGTTCTAATAATACTTAAGAGGTTTTTGAAGCCAAAAAGGAAAGGAGAAAGAAGTACTGAGGCATAATTTGAACCAAGTTTATAGGTTAAACATAGGTTAATCCAAGTAAACCGTGGATAGAGAACACATATTCATCCAAGCTACAAGGGTTTGAGGAAATCCATAATGTATCAGTACTTATTTCAGGGACTCCCAAGAAACTATATCAGCACACACTATATACTTTTCTACAAATTAATTGGTAAACACAAGATCAGCCTGAATGTAATACAGGTAGTCCTTGACTTGCAACCAGCTCCAAATTTCTATTGCTAAGCAAGACAATTGTTAAGTAAGTTTTCCCCCATTTTATGACTTTTCTTGCCATGGTTATAAAGGGAATCACTAATATTGTTAGTAACATGGTTGTTACTGGCTTCCCCCGTTGACTTTGCTTGTCAGGTCACAAAAGATGATCGCATGACCCCGGGACACTGCAACCGTCATAAATATGAAGCAGTTGTCAAACATATGAATTTTGATCTGTGACCACAGGGGTGCCACAATGGCCATGTGAAAAACAATCATGTCACTTTTTTCAGTGCCATTGTAACTTCAAATGGTCACTAAACAAATGGTTGTAAGTCAAGGACTACCTGTAGTGCCTCAAGGAATCAGATGGTAGAAAGAATTGCTAATTTATATCCCGGTATTTGGAGTTTTTAGTTTCTTGCACTGAACACTAAACTTGGGTGGAAGCGGTACCATGAGGTTTAGAGTAATAGCTGAAACCCTACAAATGCTACTGTGCGGGCAAGATCTGTCAGCCTCAAATGCGCTTTGAATTGGAAAAGTCCTGCAGATATCTTCTGCAAATAAAGCATTTTTATTTCTAATTGAGGAGACAATGGAAAGCAGAGAGTCGTTTATTTCCAGAGTTGTAAATATTCTCTGCCAACACTGCCTCGAGTCTGATGAATTTTCTGTTGTAAGTCTGTACAAAGCAATATTAAAATCTCTAATGTACTTACAGCACTTCCATTTTCTTTACTTTCCTCTTCTGAAAGATTCTGTTTGGAAGAAGATTTTTTTTTCCTTTTCCAAACTTAAAGAAAACATTGTTTTTCATCTTAGCAAAAAGCTGCTTACTAGAATCGTATGAAGAGGAAAACGAATTTTTGGGGGAAGGAACAGCCTCCCCATCTTTAAAAAGCAGTCATAAATGAGGGGATGAGAGTGATTAAACCAATCTCATCCTAAAATGTTACTAATTACTCATAATTACTCACAGTCCAAAACTAAGTTACAAAATTTAAAAATATAGCACACCATTAACACATTTGATTTGTAAGTAACTATATATTGTACAGTACATACAGTATATAAGAGGAAGAAACTTTATAAAATTAACATTTCATTGAAGAGACCAAGCCACTTTTATAAACTAAGGCTATAAATAAAAATTTAATTACTTTGAAACCTTGGGTATTGGTCATTTAATAAGATTAAAGGTAGTCTTCATTTTGCAACCACAATTGGGACCACCAATGCAGTTGTTAAATGAGGGAGTCTGAAAGTGAAACCATGACTGTGCTTCTGACCTTATTTCAGCTTTCTGTGGCTTTACAGAGCTGTGAAGATTGTAAATGTGAAAATTGGTCGCAAATTTGCTTTTTCAACACTGTTATAACTAAAGTCACTAAACAAAGCAGCCTTCTAAACAAGGACTAAACCATCCGCCTGGAACTGTATCTCGATTTCCTCATCGCATGTGGCATTTATTAGACTAAAAAGCAGGTACAGTATATTATCTTTCACAATCAGTACATGTACAGAGAGCAATTTAAAAGGATATGTGAAACAGACTAAACTTCTACACTTGAGGAAATATATACTCAATCTTCGTTATGGCCTGTGTGTGCTGTACTTCAATTAGCGTTTATTTTTGGAAGGTCTCTAAAATTCATGAATTGACAGGGACTGGAAGAGTGGCTTATGGAAGATCAGTCTACTCATACAGTTCTGAAGCTTATGCCATGTTTTAATCTTTGATTAAGGAATGGGCCAAATAATTAATTAATTAAGTAATTAAATAATAATTAATTAAGTAATTTGGTTTTGAGCCAAATAATGTTTGAGAGGATATTCAGCCGCAATTTTAGATTTAATCTTCCATAAATTTCCTTTCCCAACAATGATAATGCCGTGTTCCAATATCTAAGGGGCTGCCACAAACAAGAGGGGGTCAACCTATTCTCTAAAGTACCCGAAGGTAGGACAAGAAGCAATGGATGGAAACTAATCAAAGAGAAGTCCAACCTAGAACTAAGGAGAATTTTCCTGACCATGAGAACAATTAATCAGTGGAACGACTTACCTCCAGAAGTTGTGTGTGCTCCACCACTGGAAGCTTTTAAGAAGAGATTGGACAATCATTTGTCTAAAATGACGAAAGGTCTCCTGCTTGAGCAGAGGGGTTGGACTGGGAGACCTTCAAGGTCCCTTCCAACTCTGTTATCTGTTAATGTGAAGTTACAATCTTAAACTTTTTTTGGAGAGTTACATCATTTTTTTAATCATTGTATTGAAAGAATTCTTCATTATAATGAAATAATTGTTTGCTATGCTTTTTATTTTACTAAACAGAAGATTTGGAAAGTTCATAATATGGGGATAAGTACAAACATATAAGAACACACTCCCAAAGGAGCTGTGTCCACAAAATCATTTCACAGTTCTGTTGGATTTGGAATTTTGCTTCAACATTTACAATTTTCGCCTCAATGTAGTATGAAATGTAATCATGTAGTTGTAAAAATTAGCCAAATATGTTTTTCCCAAGCTTCCCCCAATAAAGAGTAATTATTCCAAAAGAAAAAAGAAAAACAGAATAAAAATGTACTATTTTCCTAGCTGAACATTAATGGAAATTATGAGGTAAAACAACCGATTTCTAATTATTAATATAGTCCTCTCAATGTTACGCATTTTCCCTGTAATATTTGTTATATTCCTAAGTAGCAATCTCTACTGCTGCATGTGTGTCTTATGTGAGCAAAATTAACTTCCAAGGTTATTTTTTATTAGTGATGGATTACTTAAATCCACAGAGTAATTACACACAAATGTGATGCACTTAATTCCACATATAAATGTGGTTTCTGAATAGTAGAATGATTTACAGTTCTACAGCATGCTGTGGGAAAAATCTATCAGATGAAAAAGAAAAGAAAAGAAAAGGTTGCATAATGACTTCTGTGCAAAAGCACTTTTGTTCCTAGCCAGGCACAGTAAAAAAGAAAAAGAAAAGAAAAAAGGCGTATTTCAGGTACTTTAAACCTTATGATTCGCACCCTTCTGAATAACCATCCGAATGAATCCTTCATTCCATAAATAATAGGATATAGAAGGAAATCAGGTGCTATCACTGATGTGCTTAAGAATTAATGGAAGGAAACCATCCAGACGACTGCAACTGTGAGGCTTTAATATCTCCTAAGGAAATTAAGACATGGAAGACAACTCAATGCACCCACCCCCTATTTTTTTGTACATGAATAGTTTTGGAAAGAGAGAGGATCATAGCTAACATGTTTGTTCAGGAATAGTATTCAGTCTCACCGTGGATTACAAATGGTTTTTTTTTTTCAGATACAACCAATGGCCTTCAGTAAACTCTTTCTGTATTATCAGAAACTCACATACAATACCTTATAGATTATCACTTTCTCCTTTATTAGGCAAGAAAAGTGTTATTACCCATAATTTAGTAATGTTCTGTATAGCTAACGTGCCTGTGCACAAACAACTGAGTACCCCGTTCCTGTGTGATTACAGGTAGTCCTCGACTTACGACCACAATGGAGTCCAAAATTTACATTGCTGAGCAAGACAGTCGTTAAGTAAAATTTCCCCCATTTTACGACCTTTCTTGCCACAGTCGTTAAGTGAATCGCTGCAGTTGTTCAGTGAGTAATATGGTTGTTAAGTGAATCTGGCTTCCACATTGGCTTTTTATTGTCAGAAAGTCGCAAAAGGTGATCAGAAGATTCCGGGACATAGCAACAGGCATAAATATGAACCAGTTGCCAAGCATCCAAGTTCTGATGACTTGGGGATGACTTTCTGATGACTTTCGTGACCATGGGGATGCTGCAACGGCCATAAATGTGAAAAACGGTCATAAGTCGCTTTTTCAGTGTCTTTCTAACTTCAAACAGTCCCTAAATGAATGATTGTAAGTTGAGGATTACCTGTAATATCCTTATATCTGATTAATTTATCTTATGGCTATGTGGATGGTTTGTTTGCTTTTCTTTACTGTATTTAGTTCATATATGCTCTATTTTATCTGGTCACTGACTGAAATGTCTGTCTGTCTGTCTGTTTTCCCAGTCAAGAAGGAATGTTTGGGTCTTTAAAAAACAAAGTGAGTGTTCAGCTGAGCAAATGAAATTAAAGTTGAAGGGCTGAAGCAAGGAACATGAAGGAATGAGCTGGATTCTAGGCTTTAACAAGTTATTCCTTATGAAGAGTAGAATTGGTGTTGTGCCAGTAAGGATATTATATATTATGAGGGGTGAGCTTAGTTTTTTCTAAAAAAAAACATATATCAAAAAATGGCAGATGCCATGTTATGATGTTAACAGCTTTGATGTATTACTGCTGGTAATATTTTGAAGTTTAAATGCCATTTTTATTGTATTTTATGGTGTCCTTAGTCCTCTCTGAGTTTGGTGGTTTTCTTGCAGACATTTTATTACCAAACTAGGTAACATCATCAGTGTTAGTAGGGAGTGGGGTTTGCTCTTAATTTATAGTCTAGTGCAGGGGTGTCAAACTCAAGGCCTGTGAGCCGCATCTGTCCCACAGGGTGCTTAGATCTGGCCAGCAGGACTGCCCTGGAAACAGCAAAGGACTGGCCCACGGTGCCTCTGCTAGCAAAAATGGAGCTCACGAGGGCTGTGCGCACCCCCCAAGCTCCATTTTCACTGGCAGAGCGCTTGGGCCACCACAGGTGCCCCCTGACACAAGTGATGTAATCCTGGCCATGCCCATTTTGGCCACACTGACCCTGGCCCCCTGAGTTCAAAACAACTCTGATGTGGCCCTCAATGAAATCGAGTTTGACACCCCTGGTCTAGTGGATTGCCCTATCAGTGTTCATGGGAGTGCTCATTGCCCAGAGACCACCAAGGACCCGATCAACTCGGAGCTACAAATATTCTCTTCTATCAGTTATTGCATTTTTAAATGCATTTTCTGTAAAAGCTATGGTTGGTCTGAAAGCAAACAAGCAGAGCATATGTATGATTGAATGGAACAGAGATGAGTATTGATTATCGTTAAGAGTTTATGAAAGGCTTCAGTGACTTTATTAAACTACAGATCTTGGTCTGGTAAATATCAGAACAGTTTGTGCAAGAACTGGCGATCTAGTTTCAAGGAAGAGCATTATACAATCTTATTCTAAGGAGAAAGAGCTCTTTCTTAGAAAATCCTGCTTTGATCGGAATAGGATCACATGGACTGTTATGGGACAAAATGTGAATATGCAATTATTTGTCCTTAGAAGGGAAGTTCAGTTCAGGCCTGATATATATTCTGTTTTCTATTAATGTGCTGTAAAAAACAACAATCAAGAGCTTCTGCTGCGAGCCACTCATGGACCATCTACAATCTTGGTCATAAAAACTGTAGACTCTGTTTTTGCTCACCATAAACAGTGGGAAACCAGCAAGCATGTCCTAGCCAAATGAACAAGGCTTTGATCTGATTAATTTATAGCAATAACACTTAGATTTATGTACCACTTCCTAGTGCTTTATAGCCCTCTCTAAACAATTTGCAGAGTCAGCATGTTGCCCCCAACAATCTGGGTCGTCATTTTACTGGCTTGGAAGGATGGAAGATTGAGTCAACCTCAAGCTGGTCAGGATCGAACTCCTGGCAATGAGCAGTGAGTTAGCCTGCAGTACTGCATTCTAACCACTGTGCCACCATGGCTCTTATGGAATGGTTTGTGATGGCCCTTAGGTGTAATAAATGCAACGGTTATCTCACCTGATCTATTCGTGCTCCACCCTAAAGGCATCTGCCAGTGTGCTGTCCCGCTCACTCATATGCACATGTTAATGGTGGTTGAGTAGGTTTATTAATATTCCCCAGCAACTTCCTTCACCAAAAGCTGAGAACTGTCCCAATTAAGTCCAGCCAAAAGCAAACCAGTGCTAGTCCACAGAGCAATGACTAAGGAGTCTGCTAGGCACTTGAAAGTTTTCCAAACAAGAAAAACCCACCAGGCAAAATCAAATCCATGAGGCAAGAAAAGTTCAGAGTTCACAAAGCATGATCCAAGTCAAGGCACGGTGTCAATCCAAAGCTAGGCAGGGTGATAAAATAGCTAGCTTCTGGTTCAGTCTATCAAGAAGGGCAAGGCTGCCTCCTCACGAGTAATTGGGCTGACCTTCACTAATCCTGCCTTTTCTCTGCCCTACGTGTTCTTGGATCAGGTGCAGAAGGCAGTTCCTCTTCCTCATCGCTGAGTGACTGCAGCTGTATGTTTTCCCCACCTAAAACTTCAGGGCTGTCCTGCTGCAGCTGTGCTTCAGCCAAATTCCTCTCAGACAATTACTCAGAGCCATTGATCAACTCCTCTCCTGACGTGCCCAGCATTGGTTCATCTTCCTCCGAACTGACATCGGAAGAGATATCTAGGGAACCATCCAGGGGAATCGTAACAGCCAAGGGAGTATTAAAAATTTGATTCAATGGTCACAATTGGACAATTGAAGCCCCCACTCTTTCTGCGCATACATTGACTTCCCACCAACCTCCTCCCCATTGATGCCACAGGTGAACACTTTGGTAGGATACCATTGCATACTGGGAAACCATTAAGATCTGCAAGCAGGGTTTGAGAGTGACCATTCTTAATAAAATGAAAGAAGGATAGGGTATACAATAAACTATTACAGGTAGATCTCAACTTACAACCATTCATTGAGTGACCGAAGTTACAACGGCATTGATAAAAGTGACTTATGACCGTTTTTCACATTTACGATTGTTGTAGCATCCCCTTGGTCACATGATTAAAATCTGGATGTTTGGTAACTGGCTCATATTTATGATGGTTGCAGTGTCCAGGAGACATTGTGATCTCCTTTTGACTTTGAAACCTTCGACAAGCAAAGTCAGTGGGGAAGCCAGATTCATTTAGCAGCCATCTTACCAACATAACAACTGCTATGATTCACTTAACAACTATGGCAAGAAAGGTCGCAAAAGGGGCAAAGCTCGCTTTACAACTGTCTTGCTTAGCAATGGAAATTTGGGGCTCAATTGTGGTCCTAAGTGGAAGACTACCTGCATGTGGATTAATGTTGAAGAAAAATAAGAACTGGTTGGGTTCGCCCGGGTATTTATTTATCTCAATGCTGTATTAGACAGGAAAATCCTGTCACGCTGGACTCATGCTGTTGTACTGTCTGTGAAGCTCTAGTTGTAGTAGCTCTATGTCTCTTATTCTTTAGTTGGGACACACGCTGTTGTACTGTCTGTGAAGCTCTAGATGTAGTAGCTCTATGTCTCTTATTCTTTAGTTGGGACTCACGCTGTTGT
>JANHJO010003171.1:16327-27891 GCA_032468235.1 Pseudoxyrhopus heterurus
ATTAGTTTTATGTTCATTAAGTTCTGACTGATCTAGGCCCCCTAAACTAGACTGTTTCCTTCTTGATATCCCAATAACTACTCTGTAACAGCAGCTTTGAGTACCAATGAGGTGGAAAGAAAAAGATAGAGAGAAAAAAGCATACTTTTTCTGAAAAGACAGTATATACTGTATGCTTACAGGAAATCATTTTATTTATTGGTTATAGTAAATTTTAAATCCTAAAATGCCAATAATACTGTTGAATATACTGATGCAACTAAAAAAATAACAAGTGAGAACTCATGGGGATTGTTTGCTATAATAGAGGCAGCTTTGCTCAGAATCAAAGCCAGAAAAAAAGATACTCAAATAACAAGAAGCCAGTAAACTTTAATGCGAAACTATTCTATATTTAAATTAGATTAAATTAAATTGGCTCCTGAGACCAAAACTCTCAAGTGTTGCTCCAATTCTGGATATCAATAAATAAATAAAATAAACTCCCCATAGATATTCCTGGAAGCTCTGATTTCTGTTTCTGTTCTTCTTTCTTTGTATTCCAACTTAAAAAGGCATTGTTTTTCATTCTGGTTAGTTTAACATGCAACAGTCACTTGTGTACTTGTGTACACTGGTTGAGAACAGTAGAAGGCAGTATCCTATCACCAATGTTTTGACTTTCTAAATGGAAAGGAGGAGACACATACAATTTTGTCTTTTGCCTCAAGGATCAAGTGGTGTGGGCAAGGTATCCATGGCAGAGAGGCCAGAAACAAAACGTTAGGAAGAAACTCAGTCTGTTTCTGCCCAAATTCTTTGGGATATAAGGAAAAACATAGTTTAGGCTTTGAAAATTCTGTTCCTAGCATGCCTATCAATAAATATAATTCTAATCAAACTAGCAGACTTGGTTTCCTGGTTAAGACTACTTCAAAGTATTGACATCATGAAAGGATGAAAAAATTGTCTAGATGATGGCCTGGTTTCTTTTTATGTGTATTGCGTGCACCACACATAAAAAAGGACACTAGCAATAGCACTTAAACTTATATACCGCTTCATAGAGCTTTACAGTCCTCTCTAGCAGTTTACAGAGTCAGCATATTGCCCCCAACAATCTTTATTTTTTTAAAAATCTCCTTTTCTCCCTCAAAGAGCCTTTGAAAAACAGAATTCAACTGAGAAACCATGCTTGGATTACAGTTCTATAAAATGAAGTTTATTCTACATGTGAAATGTGGCTTTAAATTTTTTGCTTGTCTTTGATTTGCAAAATAACAGAATTCTTAGGTTAGACATAATTTTTTTGTAATTTCTCATTGTGATTTATAATTCATATTAGGCTGTCTGCTATTGTTAATTGTTACATAACTTTTAATAATGTTCTGTATTTATAAACGGATATCAGTTACTTTAATATAAAGTGCTATTTAGTGTTAGTTGGCTTTTTTAATTTAATCTTGTAATGCTCATAAACCTCATTTTTCTTTGTATTTCTTCTTGTTTTTTTAAGTTTTTTTAAAAGAACTTCTAAAATTAAAAGAATAATAATAAAAAGGAGACTTGTAGCCTTATAAGCATATTTAGGGAAACCTTGCTTAGGTATGTGTGATGGCAAGATATTAGCAAATTGAATCCTCTTCTCTAACTTTAGTAAGTTACTCTCTACAGGCATAGCAATAGCAATAGCACTGTATTTATATATCGCTTATCAGGGCTTGCAACCCTCTCTAAGCGGTTTACAATGTCAGCATATTGCCCCCAACAATCTGGGTTCTCATTTTACCTACCTCATAAGGATGGAAGGCTGAGTTGACCTTGAGCCTGGTGGGATTCGAACTGCTAAATTGCATGCAGCTGGGAGCTGAATACTTAATACTTAATTAAGTTTGGACAGACATGTCCAAACTTTTGGATGCATTGAGTAAAGATGAGTTGTCTGGGCCATATACACAGTACAATATATAATATAATATAATTAATATATGTTTATATATAAATAATGTTAAAAATTTACAATCTTGTGGGGGGCACATTAATAGCGGTCCAGGTCCGCATTGGCCTATGGGCCGCTAGTTGGACACATCTTTTCTATACTGTCACAAGAGCAGGACTTTGGAGGGTATTCTTGCTTGTACCCCTCATAGTGCATCTAAAGGGCCCCTACCCCAATAAAACCACTAAGCCCTACTTGTTTACAGACCAGTGGCCTCCAACCTTTTGGGCACCAGGGACCAGTTCTGTGGAGAGAGGTTTTTCTGCGGAGTGGAGGGGGCGTGGTTTTGCGTGCTGCCTGCAACCCTTGGATGGGGCTTCGCTTGTTTGTGCAGCACAGTTTCTGGCATACCGCAGCCCAGTGCTGGTTGGGGACCCCTGTTGTAGACATACCAAATGCTTCCCCCCTTCTTCCTCTTCTATTTCCCATTGAGGAACGAAGCCTATTGAATCTGGTAGGCTGTACCACTTCAGGCATTAGGTTAGATAAACTATATTTTTTTTAGCAGTGGCTCTATGTCTGAGATGGTACAACATTTATAAAGTGCTTGTTTGCACTGAAATCATCTTTATTTCGGTGTGGACTTCTTCAGTAAAAATTAAGAGGTAGCTGCCAACCAGAGTAATCATGCTGCCCAGTTCAAGGATTTCCCTCTTTTAGAATGGGTACACTGAGTCTCCATTCCAATGTGACTGTAACAAAAGGAGGGACAAGAAGGGAACAAGAAGTTCACTCATGATGGTTATCCTTTATTTAGCCACGATTGCCTCTTGGCAATTGTGGTTCGATCATGTGGCTGTTGCTGCAATTAAACAGCCTTGTCTATGAGCTAGTGTACCAAATGTAAAAATATTTTTTTTTCATTTTAATCAGTAAGGATGACATGTGTTACAAGTATTACGAAGAAAGAAAACAATCCCAACAGATGCTCCTGATAAAGACAAATTGGGCTCATGCTTGTTCTGATTTTTTCCCCTTAATTTCATTTATTCAATTTCTATTCTACTAATCTATGAATTTATTTATTTATTCAATTCAGAGTTATTCATTGCGATAGCCACCCCATCTCATCGAATGACTCTGGGCGGCTTACAACTTCAAAACTATAAAAACAATTAAAACAATAAAAATAATTTAAAAACAATAACATATTTGCAGCTGGATCTTAATGCATAGGCCTTTAATCTGGATTGAAAATTTTGCCATTTCCCACACAAAAGTCTGCAGTGAGGTTTTGTGCTTGCTTTAAGTAGTATCCTTCAGTTTCCTTTATGAATACAACACTTTTACATTTGGTTTCAAAAGAAACATGTCCATCATCTACAATCTTGGTCCACCTAGGGTAGCCAAGCAAGCTTATACTGACAGGTCTTCAAGTAACGCTCTAAAGATCTCCTCCAAAGTAGGACCCACACCTAATCTGATGTCATCCTATGTATCATCAGATATCTGTGGGTTTTATAAGTTGTCCTGTATTGACACAGTCCGATTTCTGTCTCATGTGATCTCTAAAACCATCTGATACCTAATCCGTCTTTATTGCTGATTCTTCTTAAAGATGCACTTGGGAGCCATTTTTGAACCTTGAAGCTTATGGGTATTCTTCTTCTGGTTGCCATGTTATCAATTTCTGGAAATAGCACTGGGTGATACTTCATGTTAAATGACAGAGCTTAATCTAAGCCCCTGGCTTCTGGGAAAGACAAATCTGAAATATATCAGCTCCCTTGTTTGTTTTTTCTTGGTCAGTGTCATTGTAGTTAATGAGCCTGGATTCTATGACCCTTTGCACATACCAATTGTGGTTTGGTTTGATTTAGTTTTTTCTTTAGACATGTTTGTGATCTGACCTGCCAAAAGGAAGATGAAGATGAATCTGAATTGAAGATGCTTGTCCCCAAAAACAAGAGCAGGGAGATTAACATGATAAACACAAGCAAATGTTCTGAGCAATCTTGTCAATCTGGGATTACCCACTCCAGTTTACATCAGACCTGGAGTTGTGTATTCCAGAAATCACACTTTTAAAAAGGGCAAGCCCAGGACAAAAACAAACAAACTGATTAACTGAATGAATAATTAGTGATTATAATTAATGATCTGTAAAATAAGGTACTTTCCTCTGAAACATTAATTGATCCCTCTGTGCCTAAAACTATATTCACATAGAGAAACCATACCAATGTATTTTTTCATCTTCATTCCTGCCCCTCCAGAGGAAACAGCAAAAATAAGAAAAAAACTATCAGGGTGGAGATAGGAGAAGAAAAAGAGAATTATGACACTGGGCAGGGCAGGACAGGGAAGAACAAAATGGATAGAAGTGAAGCAAGGGGAAAGAAGTGCTGAAAAGAGGAAAGAAAAAGAGTGGGTAAAAAGGGGTAAAATCCTCCTGCAAAATAGCATTTTCAAAGCCAGAAGTAAATTTCCAAAGTTTCCATCATGCCATTATTTGTATCTCTTGACAACTTCCTCAATGTAGAGGCAATTATTTAAGAGAAAGAACCTTATGATAAATCTCCTTCTAATAAAGATTTATTTTTTATTTATATAGTAATAGCACTTAGACTTACAGTATATACCATTTCACAGTGCTTTACAGCCCTCCCTAAGTGGTTTACAGAGTCAGCATATTGCCTCCAATATAGTTCCCCATTTCACTGACATGACCCTGGATCTAGAGCAGAGGTCTCCAAATTTGGCAACTTTAAGACTTATGGATTTCAACTCCCAGAACTGAAATTGCCAAGTTGCCAAGTTTAGACACCCCTGGCCTAAGTAAGTCTGAGCACTGGCCTAGTAAAGTGAGGACAGAGAGAACTGGATTGGGAATATGTGTTCAGGTCTCTTGCAGCCATAAAGCTCATCAGTCACTATGGGTAAAACCAGAGCAGATCTGACAATACTCCTCCTTTTAAACAGAAAATCAGTTTCAAAAATTAGAATTGAACCTGTCGTCTACGAGAGAGAGAGGGAGGGAGGGAGGGAGAGAGAGAGAGAGAGCTCTCCAAGCACAAAATGGTGAAAGAATTGCATAAATTTAATCAAGGTTAATTCTTGACTCAATGGGATTCCTTGTTATGATGGAAAAGTGTAACGCATTGATCCTGCACTAGAAGTGAGAGGAAGAAGGCAGATTCTTCTGACCTGAGGTGTGGGAGGAGGTTACTTAATGTTCCATGGGAAGCTACATACCAAGCATTCAGTACTAGAGAAAAAGAAGCCAGAATGTTAACTAGAAATGAGGAATGTGAAACAAAAAAATTAATACTTCAGACACATCATAAGAGTTCATGCATTGCAAGACAGAAGGAGAAGATGAGGCTGACAGTGCATCATGCAGATAGACAGACCACCGAAAGCTATCAAAATGCACCTGCAGGAATTCCATAATGTGGCAACAGATAGGACAGTTTGAAGAACTTTTATTCAGAGGCAGCAGATGACACAACAGTACATAACTACAGCTATCTCTAAAGCCGTTTGAATAGCCCGTCAAATTCAACACAGAGGACTATTTCCTGACAGCCCTTCAAAGAGAAGAATGTTCTCTATAAAAAATATGTGTTTACTAGCAATAGCATTTAGACATATACCACTTCACAGTACTTTACAGCCCTCTCTTCAGCAGTTTACAGAATCATCATTTTGCTCCCAACAATCTGGGTCCTCATTTTACCCACCTCGGAAGGATGGAAGGCTGAGCCAACCTTGAGCCTGGCGAGATTTGAATTGCCAAATTGCAGTCAGCCGGCAGTCAGCAGAAGTAACCTGCAGTACTGCACTCTAACCACCTGCGCCACCATGGCTCTTACTAGAGTAGTCCCCTAATAATGGTTATTGCTTTTTATTATTTTATTATTACTTTCATTATAACTCCAAAATGTGAGAAGCCTACTTTGCTATATTAGAAGCCCTCCTGCTCATTCTGCTAAGTGGGGCTCTGGTAGATTTCTACCCTAGAGTCTTAACCTTAAGAATACAAGTGATGAACCAGATTCTGTTTGTGAGTGAAATTATGAGTTGTGGGTTGGAGTAAGTATTCCCCCCCACACACACACAGCTTTTCTGTTCCAGATTTATCAGGTTGCTTTTTCTGCAACAGATGCAGAATGCAAGACTTACTACCTGTATGGAGAAAAACTAATGCTGCAAAAAGGGAAAGTATTTTTGTCTCTCTGCTGATATTTTTGTTCTGAACGGGATTCTCTTGAAATCACTCATCTTCAAAAGTATAGGGTTTTTTAATATTTGCTTAATTCAGGAATGAGCAATCTATGACCTTTTTGCAGCTGCTGTGACTATGATTTCTGAAGCCTCAATTTCCCACTGTTTTGAGTGAGAAATAGTGTGAATGCCACCACCCTAGTCACTTACAGGGTCTTCTATAACCAGCCAACTTTTATCGTGCCAAAATAACATAACAGGAACAGATGAGCTTTAAATCTCCTCAATGATTAACTGGATGAAGCTAAAAAATGCTGTAAGCGACAGGGAGGAAATGGCTTAAGGCATGAAAATTGTAATATAAGCTCTGAAAATTTTCACACTCTCTTTGAAAAAGCAATTTTCTCAACAAATTCAAATCCGTTCAAATGACTGGTGGATGTTCATATCTACTCTGCCTCTCTCAACCCCCTTCCAACGGTGGTTCTTGGCCACCAAAAAGTCACCCAAACATACCTTAACACAGGCCTGGTCAGCCACAAATTTTCCTGGAAGATCATTTTGAAATAGGTATGAAATATGATGCTGATAGCTTGCCGTCTGTCGTTTGTAACCATCTGTAGCTGTTGCTCTCCAGAACGATTGGGATTGCAGCAACTGTGCCAGTTGGGAATTTGAGGGCTTGTAATTCTAATACATTGGGAGATTAGGGAAGCCTAACTTCTAGCTTTTTTTAAAAAAAAATTTTTTTACAAGTTCTCTTGACTATAACTTTCTGGCAAATGGATCTGTTTTGACCACCTTTTGGTGAATAAGCTGAGTTTTGAAGTGGTATAATTTTAGGTTTTTAATTAAGAAAACCCCAAACACTTTTTATTATGATTTTAAATAAAGTGGTTTTCTATATTTTATTTTTATTACTGCTAGTCACCTTGACTATCGCTGTCTGGTTGAACAATCAAGTATAAACTCAGTATATCAATAGTGACTCATTTAGATAATTTACAGTCATTTTGATAATGCCCATCGATTAAAGGAACAAATGACATTACCAAATAAATTGAAGGCTACTTAAAGTCAGTTTGTGCATTTTATGTATTCAGTACCCAGTGTGTAGAGTTTAAAAAATACTTTTAAAAAAACCCTAGCCCATTGCAATATGTTTACATACAAGAAACACTGAGTCCCCAAGTTAAACTTGCTATATTGGGCAAATCTCCAGTTTTTTGAAGGCAGGCTCTGGCTAGTAACACTTTACAAAAAACATGTACAGCTTGAGTTTAACTATGTTTACTCAGAAATAATCCCATGAATTTCAGTGAGACTTGTTTCCAAGTTGGTGAACATAAGATTGCATTCACTTGAATTAGATGACATTTCAGCTAAACACAAAATTGTTGATATATAGAAGCCTGATTTCCAGTTCTTTCCTTTATTTGAGGCATGAGAATGAGGGAACAATGCAAAAAGAACAGCTGCCAACAGCTGTAGTTGAAGAGGGGGTCAACTTATTTTCCAAAGCACCTGAGGGCAGGACAAGAAACAATGGATGGAAACTAATCAAGGAATTAAGGAGAAACTTTTTAACAGTGAGAACAATTAATCAGGGGAACAGCTTGCCTTCAGAAGTTGGGGGTGCTTTATTACTGGAGATTTTTAAGAAAAGACTGGATAACCACTTGTCTGAAATGGAATAGGGTTTCCTGCTTGAGCAGGGAGCTGGAGCAGAAGACCTCCAAGTCCTTTCCAGATGCTATGCTATGCTATGCTATGCTATGCTATGCTATGCTATGCTATGCTATGCTATTCCTTGTAAATGAACCAATGGATTGTGTGTATGCCTACTGTGTGAACACTGTGAATTTGTTATGGAAAAAAGCCAGTAATATGCCCGTTTCTGTTACTGCTATTCTCTGTTCTTTCTTGGCAATATAGTAGCCTACATGAAACCAAGGTTTGATTTCTTCAGAAGAAATGGCTCCTATTTTGAGTTGGTCCCATAGCTTAGCAAGAAAACAGCTGGACTGCATGTAGAATGTCAGCTCCTGAGGGCGCTCAGAAAGGGATTGCAGGTACATATTGATGCACAGACAGATGGAGTAGACAACATTTTAACTAAAATGAAGTCATCGTTTGACTCATAAAAAGCAGCCTTCTTTATTTTGCCTCCTGAATGATAAGCTGTCCAGTGTCTACTACTGGAGATCCGCTTATAATAATTGAAAACTGACTTCGTCTCCTAGGAACTGACTAGTAAAAGATTTCATTCCAAATATTTATTTACTCCTTGCGTCCCTTGCTGGGTTATTTTTTTTTTAATTTTTTTTTTAATTTCTGCGAAGGTACATAAAGCGGTGCCTGAGCTTCAGGGAAGGAGGCAAACTCACAGAGGGCAGCTTTTGTATTTGGATGAACTTGAAAAAAAACAAACCAAACACTTGGGCTTTCGTGTGCCGCTGATCACTTTTCATATCACGTGCCTCATATGAATGAGATGTCTGTGAAGCTCATTCCCTTCATCCTCTCTGCATCAGGGCAGGAGCTGAGGCACAGAGCCAGTCAAGCTGGAAAGCTCTGGAAAGAAGCACTGCCAAGCAGATTCATTTTCATTTATTTCAGAGGTGCCTGCTCCTTTTCTCTGCCAGCAGATTAGAAAAACCAACTGTCTGTGGGAAGTGCTGCCAGTCTAAAAAGCTCACTGCATGGGGGAAGCCTGGCGACCTGCCTTTGACAACATGGTTCCTTCCTGAGTTACACATTAAACCTGATTCAGGCTAACTGAAAAGGTAAAGGAGAGAAAATACCAACTTTGCATGACTTGAGGAAGTGTCTCCACTGCCTTGTTTATTACACAGGTAGGGACAGAAGAAGGTGGCGGAGGGGACAGAAAATATCAGGATTCTCACCATTCCAAGTGGGGTCGGTGTGACGGTTAGTGTAAGATGAATCTGAATATTTGGGGTGGGTGTTGGTTAGCGTAAGATGAATCTGCATTAAAGCTCCATTTACCAGATCAGTGTTTTATCTTCTCTATTAAAAATACTTCAAGCATTACTTGAAATGTTAGAGTGGGAGAATATACGATAAGGTTAAAATGAGCAGGTTCGTAACATATTATTTATTCTCTGTTACCATTATACATAATAGCAATAGCAATAACACTTAGACTTATATACCGCTTCACAGTGCTTTACAGCCCGCTCTAAGCGGTTTTACAGAGTCAGCATATTGCCCCCAACAATCTGGGTCCCCATAATCATGCTTTATTAATATTTTTTTAGTCTGGTGGAAATGGAATGTGCTGAAAGAGAATTGCCCCAAACCAGTCTTCCTCAAAACCTGAAGTATCAAACACACGTAGCAAACAGTCTGTTGCACAACCTACTTCACTAGCTGCTAGTACAAAACAAGTTCATCATAAGAAGTTAAACAGAACTATGAGCTCTCACCACAGCTTCTGTAGTTCACTTCCAAATTATTGTTCTTGCAGATTATGTGTGTGGGCCATCTGGTGACGCTGATGGTGGTGTAAATCAGTGAAAGGAGGACAGGAACAACCTTGAGCGCTTTCATGATCTCTGTGGAGGAGAGTCGGTGTACTAATGGTGTGTTTCTTGTCATCACAGTTGATAGTTAGCCTGCCCACTTCCTCTTTCTAATATGATTGCAAAAAAGCCAGGCTACTTATTTTCTGCATTCAGTTTCATACTGGTTTCTGCCAATAATGAAGAATCCATAATGGGCTCCTCGCCAACGCTTCAAGTCTACGTCTGGATAGAAGAAAAACTCGTTTGCAAGCTTTTAATGTATTCATGCTTACTTTGATCATTAAAAAAAAATCAAATTAAGGCTTTCCAATGAAACGGTTTATGTCCTATCTAGCTTTCAATAATCATGGAAGTTTCTTATCAGAGAAAAGTCTCTATATAGCTTTTCTTGTGGGATGTTATAAAGAATGGAATATGACCAAGCAAAAAAAAAAAGAACTGAAGAAAGACTTTTGGACACAGGATGGCAGCAGACATTACTATGGCATCTTACTAATGATGTAAGTCTTGGAGGCTTGCCTTCATTTCCATGCCAATTGATCTTTTTTTAAAAAAAAATTGTATGAATTTTATGAAAAGTTACAATAATAAAACATTAAAATTTATACAAGCTAAAATAACAAGAGGACTAAAACTAAAAAAATTGAAGGTGCAAAAATGAAAAAAATCAAAAGAAAAAGAGAAAAGAGAAAAAAAATAAGAATATACAGGTAATCCTTGAGTTACGACTGGAATTGCTGTCATAAAGTGGGACGCTGCATGCTTAGTGATGGCAATCCAAGCAGTCCTGATTGTTGTTGTAACTACAGACAAGGAAGTTATTAAGTGGGAAGCAGAAGGAGTCCCAGATAAAGAGTCCCCGAGGAGATGCTGGAGGCCTTGGGAAACCCAGCACAGGCAGTGCATGAGTTGGGTGGGTGTGTGCTGTGCTGTGGCACGAGCTCACGGCGTCCAGTTGCCTTTTGAAAAGGGCCTTTGGAACAGCTATGACTTGGATGATTGACTATCTCCATAGATGGTTTATAGGTGGATTTCCCCCCCTTACTATAGGAAGCCCCACCCCAGAATGAAATATTTTGGGGAATATTAAAAGAGGCAGAATATTATATTTCTCCCAAAGGAGAAATGGAGGGAAAAAAAATTTCAACAAAGGCAGAAAGCAGCCCCAACAGCCTCCAGCAGATGCCTGAAGTCTTTAGAGATGGATATTTTGTGCCCATTAAGAAATCCAGGCCAGCCTATTCACAAACAAAACACCTTCAGCTCCAGTTGATGGGATTGAAATTTACATCCTCCTTCTCCCAAATGCTAAGAACAGGACATGACCTTTGGGACATACGTAATAGGGTTAACCCACCACCATTAGAATAGCAACAGGCTCACTACATTGCACAACCCCCTAGCAGCATCTCAGAACCCTATAAAAATCCATGTACTCCTCAAACAAATTTGTCAGCTGTCCCAGAACTACAAGCTGTTGTTGGTTCTGCTCATCAATAAACAGAGTCCTTCTTTCCAATCAGCCTCCATTTTATTTCCAGCATCTTTCTCCTGGCTTGGAACCAGACTGGATTTTTCTTCCAACAATACCAAAGGATTGTGTGTAAATGAAGTATTTCTTTTCTACAACTTCTTATCCTACCATGACCGTGGAGACAACCATAGGGGTTTTTAGACAGGTTCTGCTTCCTCGGGGCTTCTCTAGGCTATTGCCTCAGTTCTGGGAATGAGGAGAATGAAACCATTTCTTGAAAGAAATTCTGAGGATTTACATGCTGAGAGGAGAGGGCTGGGGAATAGCAATAGCAATAGCAATAGCACTGTATTTATATACCGCCTATCAGGGCTTGCAACCCTCTCTAAGCGGTTTA
>JANHJO010003171.1:40581-57175 GCA_032468235.1 Pseudoxyrhopus heterurus
AATGGTTTTCAAGGGTAGCCCCATGTAGAGCGAATTGCAGTAATCTAACCTCGAGGTGATGAGGGCATGAGTGACTGAAACAAGTGCCTCTGGGTCCAGGAAGGGGCGCAGCTGGCGCACTAGGCGAACCTGTGCAAAGGTCCCCTTGGCCACAGCTGTCAAATGATGGTCTAATTTCAGCTGTGGATCCAGTAGGACACCCAAGTTGCGCCGGTTGGTCATATGGGTGCCTCAACGTATGTCCATCATGACTTAGGACTGAAATTTGGGCCCCATTACAGTTGTAAATTGAGGATTAACTATAGTGGTACCAAATTTTTTTACATGGATTAAGTATAATGATAATTTGAAACTAGATCCACGGGTACAGAAGAATGATGATAATATAATGGAAATTGGACTGTTGCCCTTTTTAAGGTACAGTACAAGTGACACATATCTCATTGGAATGTCCCCATTCAAAGCTTTGATCTGAAAATATTGTTGTTAATTTATCAGGGATAGAAGGTTTCTCCGCAACTATATCGCAGTACCTGAGAATGCTGTCCCACTAATTCTGTTTCACCGATACTCTTGGGAACTGGCAAATTGATCCAAGGCTGGGAAAGCTTCTTTGGAATTATGAACCCCTGCAACATCCTTTTAAATGCACAATATTGTCCTCTTGGATTCAGCTGGTCTCCTCTCATTGAAGCTAGGTTTTTTTCCTGTGAGCTGTACTTTTTGATTAAAAGCAAAAGAGAAATTTAAGACTGCAGTTCTGTGCATGCTTATCTAAGCATAAGCACCAGTGAACAAATTGGGGCTTGCTTCTGAATAGACATGCATAGAAGCACTGTATATCTACAGCATGCGATACAGCATGATACACGGTGTAATTAGGTACCATTTAGAGTGTTTTGCTGAATACACTAAAATTGGCTGGGTAAAAATCAATCCATTTTTGGTTTAGTATGATTTGTAATCCCAGCTACTTTTCCCACTAAGGAAGCAGATAGCAATTGTAGCATTTCCATTTCATTTCAGAGAAATTAAAGCTTCTTAGGGAATGTCATTATTGTTTGCTATATGCTGTGAATTATGTTAGATCCACTTACTACTCAATGCATTTAATCTGAAAACAGCTGACAGAACAAGACGTCAAATATTTAGAAGATTTGCAAGAGGAGTTTGACTTCAGATTTAAAACTATATGCAACATAGGTAAGCTTTCCCACACAATGCATATGAAGGAAAAATGGTGGTTTTCAATCTTGCATATTTGTAAAAATGGGCTGTTAGTTCTATAGCTAGGCTATAGGTTTTCATTGAACACCCAGAGTCTTCTTTTTGGAATGAAGGGCAGGATTTCATTAAGACTCAGACTGCTATTGATACATACGCCATGCCAAATAAATTCCAAGTAAAATATGCCTAACATTTTAGCCTAATGTATTATTTAGGGTGCATGGCTACATCCAGCAAAATATTAGTCCAGCTAAGATTGTGCCCCTCTACATTTTAACATGGAGATAAGTATCCCTGAAGTTAGTGGTATGTATTTATGTATGAAGATACACCTTCGTGTTCTATCAGTTTAATCTTTAAGTCACACCGTGGCTGTAATATTTTGCAGGAGTAATTCCTTTTTTTTTTTTTAATTTAAATGAACTCCAGAAGGATGCAGTCAGACCAATAGGGGAAAGAAGATTCTTTAATTAATTAATTTTTAATGGAATTTTTTATTTACGTATTTAACAGCAGTTATCTACTGCTCAAATATAAAAGATTCCAGGTTGTGGCTAGAAGAGAAAATGTGAATTTGCTGCTATAACAATCCTAAGCTTTTTTAAAAATTTAAATAAAATGGCAGGAAAATACAGGGTTATTTAAGAGTTCCACGTAGTTTGTCTTTTACTATGGATGGTTCAATCCAACCAAAGTTAATCAATTGTTAATGATAATAAAGAAAGATTCATTTCTCTAAATCACCCCATTTAGAAGTTGCGATAAACCTTCCATATTTGCATACTCCAAAATGCATACAGCTTAGGAGAACCATAATAGATTTTGTTCCTTCAGAAATTCAGCTATGGGAGAAAAAGGACTTTGGGCAAGAAGAAGTCCTTAACAATTTTCTTTTAAGGTCTTTTTGTTCAGAAATGTCCTCTCCAACCTGGGTTTATTCATCACTGAGGAAAAGAGGCAGAGCTTTCAGACCAAATAACATTTATTGGCTAGTTTTTATTGGGGGAAAAAGGCATTTAGTTTTAAAATCCAGAAAACTAGACTAAATATTCAGAATACTGACAGGGTATTGATTTTGGTTAATGTTCACTCCTTTTTTTAAAACAAACTTGGACAAAGTAAGACATAATACATTAGATAGCACAGCGGAATGTGTTTATAAACTTACTGAGAGAGACATATTTATATTTAACATTGGTTGCAAGCAAAGTAAAAGTGTAATAGGAAAAAAAATGAAAGCACGCGGCCTTAAAACTACTTACGCATTCTATTTTGATGGGTTTCCCCGCTCTTATGCTTTGTACATATTCTCCATATCTCCTTTTAGAACAGAATGACAAAAATAGTTCTGTCATGAAGCAAGAGATGCTGATGTTGCAGGAAATGCTCAATACCATAGACTACAAGAGAAAGGTTGGCTCATTTGTTTGTCATTTATATACTTTGCTGACTTAAAGGCATCATGGAAGGTCTTTTTTCTACTTGCAAATGAAGAACTAATTCCAAACTAACAACAACAACAACAACAACAAAAAGCCAATACAACTAGTTCTTAAAACTGGGCCATGATTTCAAGAACTTCTTGTTGGTTTTTCATTAATTTATCTCTGGGCGACTCCCAGTAAGAACTGAGAATGCACAAATTCTCTCATAGAGAAACAGGGGAGGGAGGGAGGACATAGAAGAAGTCTCCAGACATCACTGAAGCAAGGCTTAATTTCTTTCCATTTAATAGCCGCTATGGTCATGTCAATATTTAGACCAGTGTTTCTCCATCTTGGCAAGTTTAAGATGGATTGAGTTAAGATGGGTGGGCTTTCCCAGAATTTCCCAGTCAATCTTGGGAGTTGAAGTCTGCCCGTCTTAAACTTGCCAAAATGGAGAAACACTGATTTAGATATATATGTACTGCATATTGCAGTACACTCTATTGCTATTTGATAGCTATAATACAGCAAATCTTAGACAAGGACACATACATTAAATATTTAATTGCTACACAGAGTAATTGTAGGATTTAAAAGATATAGAATTACTAGACACTTCAGAAGCAAAAATCAAACCTTTATTGGTTGGGGCTATCCTTTCCCAAGAGGGACGTGGTGGCTCAGTGGCTATTCGAATCCCTAGCGCCACGTAACGGAGTATCCCAGCTTCTGCCAACCTAGCAGTTTGAAAGCATGTAAAAATGCAAGTAGAAAAAATAGGGACCACCTTTGGTGGGAAGGTAACAGCGTTCTGTGCGCCTCCAGCGTTTAGTTATGCCAGCCACATGACCAGACAGCACTGGCTCTTTGGCTTTGAAACGGAGATGAGCACTGCCCCCTAGAGTCGAGAACGACTAGCACATATGTGCGAGGGAAACCTTTACCTTTATCTTTAATACTGAACATGCTAGTTAGGGTTTTAAAGTTATAGTTTAGCAACCTTTGGAGGATCCCAAAAGTGCTTTTTCCAGAGGCTACTGGACTTTCTGATTTTTCTTTGAAGACGTTTCACTTCTAATCCAAGAAACTTCTTCAGCTCTGATTGGATGGTGGGGAATGGAAGAATTTATGTTCCTTGCAGATAGCTGGTCATTTGCATTCTTTTTAGAGAGTCGTTGAGGCCACTTGGGGGTTTATCTTGTCCTCAGGGTCATCTGAATAGTACAAATGGGTGTGAACTAACTCTAACCCAAAGACCAGATGGAAGGTAGTCCCATGGCAGACATGCCAGCTCAAATCAAGGTTGACCAGACTACTGCCACCTCAAGACTATGTCACCTCAAGTTTGATCTCTACACCATGAATTGTTTGTACGACAGATCTTGAGCTAAATTAAGAAGGAAAACAGCACCTAATGCTGCTTTTTTGGGCTATCTCAACTGAAGCTGAACATGAGTTGTACGCAATAGCATGCAGATATACCCACCAGAAATTATCGGCGACATAACTTTGCACTAGAGTGGAGCAAGGAGGTTGTGTGGATGTGGCCACATGGTACCCGAAGAAATATCATCAAGTATTGTCACATTCTGAAAGCTCAGATAAAATCAGGACAATGTTGACAACGTATCGACTAATTTACAGCTGTGAGATAACCAAATCCATATTATTAATAACTTTATTCAGATCTTTTAGCCATAAATAAAAAATGTCATTATTGTTAACAATTGCTGGTATTTTTCTAACCCAGAAGATTCTTTCTATTCTTATATTTGCCTGTACTGTATGACAGATTACTTGCATTGCAATCTTGTATTCATTAACTTGGAGCAAAGGGGTACTTTTCTATAGATATAAATGACACTTATTGAAGAGAAATGAAGTACTTTGAAAGCTCTCAAAATATCACTGGACAATTATTATGAGTACAGGTAGTCGTCAACTTATAATGAAACGTACGTAATGAAATTTCTGTATTTCAAAGATACAACAAAGCTATATGTTTTGAGAGCTGTATGCAACAAAATTTCATTTTAATGTATGCCGATCAGTGTACATTCAAAGTGACAGTAAAGTAATTATTCTATTCTATTCTATTCTATTCTATTCTATTCTATTCTATTCTATTCTATTCTATTCTATTCTATTCTCTCTAAGATTACAACATAATTTCCTTCTTTCCATAGTCAATCCTTTCTAATCATCAAACCCATAAATCATAAAGATCTTTATCTAACCAAGCACAGATTCTAAATCAGACAGAAATTGTGTTTTTTTTTGCTGTTCCTCAGTGTCTGTCTGGTTGCTCATGCATAAGCTTTGATATTGCTATTCCACAGACACTGCCTAAGGACAACTAGGCAAACATCTACTGTGGCACAACTGATGAAGCAGCAGGTTGGGAATTTCTTTACCGTGATTTTTTTTAACGCATGTGTGAAAGTAAAGTAAAATCTTTTATTCCTTTCCTGTTGAAATATGTGACTGAATCTTCTCAAGCTTAACAGGTATCGGTGAACAATCAAGGTGGAATTAAGAGTGTTATCAGAACCATTTTGTGTACGTTTGCAGACAAATGTCCTAATTTTTAATTGATCAAACAGCTCTGTTTGGTGTAAAATAAAGGTTTATGGTTAATATTTTACATCTGGAAAGGTTGGGATCAATAGCTCTTATTCCACCCTCTTAAAATTCAATTTCTTCTGAGCTACTCTTTTACCAGGAAAGCCAATATTCCTTTACATCAGTACTGATCACTGGAAAAGAGAATCTAAAACTGAAATGAATTAACCTCTCCCATTTTTAATGTTCAAATATTAAACAAATTCTATGCAATGCTGAGATAATGTTTGTTTCGGAGAACTCAAAAGCTTGTCTGAACTGGTATGCTAAAGAGATCAAGCTATTCTGAACGATGGCAATATTATTATTATCAGCAACACCACTTTCATTTTTGTTTTTATATTTATAAGTTTAAAATTTAGTCAATGGGGAAAATGATCTAAACATATGATCTTCGCTCCTTATCAAGGCTTTTTGGTTGGTCTTATCTAATAGGGTTGACATTACGAGAAAATAGAATTATAAATATTCTACTTTGAAATCCTTGGAAAAGATAAGTGATATGCATTATTGTAAAAAGCAAGGTTTTTATGTTACTGTATGTAAAAGCTGTTCCAAAGCCACTCTGATATATGTGTGAATTTGTGTTTTTAATGAGCCATAGTGCAGTTTCAGTTGGTTTTTTTCTTTAATAAAATTCTGTTTTTATTTTCTTTTTTTGAATAGCAGGGTAGTCATATAAATTGGATTATTAAATGAATGAACAAATAAATATCCTTTTATCTTGTTCCATTATAATTAGACACATGTTGCTTTTTAAAAAACAGACATATAACTCGTCTGTTTTAATTTGCCACTTTGGCTCGTGTTCTTCTCTTTTAATATGGCAATGAGCATGACCTACATATTTTAATTATCATTCATTTGTTTATACTTTGCCGGTAATTTTGTGCAATTTTTGGAAGAGGGAAAACTTGGGAGTATAAGTATTAGAAAACTATGGATTGCAACTCTCTAATGGTGGAGATGGATACTGCATCATTATTTGTGCATTGGGGATTTTGGAGCGCGTTTGGGAATTGTGGAAGTTGAAGCCCACACATCTTAAAGTTGACAAGTTTGAGAACCACTGGCTTAGATGAAAGCAATAGAGATCTGGTTAAGAGCATATCTGCTAATCAATTTATCTAGTTAAGACTACATGTCCATGCATGCACACACCAAAGAGTGTTAACATTTTATTTAGGCACCAAAAACCCCTATTATTATCCCCCAGGTCCCACTCACAAGAAATTTGCTGGCCAATGGGTTTCCATAAAATCCAGATGAATCAAGAGTCCACACAGACAAGGCACAAAGTCAAAGAGGCAAATATAAAATCTGAGGTCAAGACACAGATCCGGAAATCTAAACACGAAGTCCAAATCCAAGGAACAAGTCCAGAATCCAGGCATGAAATCCAAGGTCCAAGCATGATATTGAGAAACAAGTCACAGGTCTGGAATCAAGAATCTATGAAGTCAAAGCATATGCAGGGTAGGAAAACAAATGGTTTGCTCTACGCTTTGGGCTAAGTAGGCACCAGCCCGTGCAGTTCATTAAGAGGGGTGAGGCTGCCTTCTTGTGACTAGCATTGCTGACCTCTGTTGTGCCTCCCTCCACTCAGCTCTACATGCCCTGAGATCCAGCAGGAGAGGCAATTCCTCCTCCTCTGTTGACCAAATGCAGCTATGCCCCTTCTCCACCTTGCTCTTTTGACAAGTCATCCATACTTCCTGGCTGCAGCTGCAACTTGCCTCTTGCCCCTTCAGCCAGCTGTTTATTAGGTTACTCATTCACTGGCCTTTCCAATGTTTCTGGCCTCTCCTCCTCTTGACCATCCACTCCTAGCATGGAGTCTCCTGCATCCTTCAGATGCTTCTCCACATTCCTTTCCAAAATCCTCAGAGCCAGGTCTTCCTTGTTGTATGAGCTGGCATCTGGGGAAGCCATTACACTACAGTGCTAAAGCAGTTTCCTTGGGAATAAAGCACACTGTAACTATTGAATAAACATAAATAATCTGACATAAAAAAAGAGGAAAACTGCTAGAACTTACAGCTTTCCAAATATTGTTGGATTCCAAGTCTCTTAAGATTCTAACAAAGATGGCCAATCATTAAGAAATTGTCAGATGTATTCCCACAACATTTGGGAGGAATAAATAAATCTATCTCCTTTCTCTTTCCCAAGTTTCCTATAAATGGAATTTAAAAAGGTTTCTTCAATACATCCTCATGCACAGATTCTATGAGCTAAGTAAATTTGCAGAAGTCAAGATACATTTATTTGTGGAAAGAGCTCATTTTGACACATGAATTTATTGTTGAAGGTATAGATCAAATTATCCATCTGGGATGGGCAACTGTTCTGGGCTCAGGGACATATTCTGAATTTTGAAAATACATCAGGAACTCTCACCAAACAGTAAAAAAAAGAATGCTTTTCTTTACAAAATGACTGCTATGTTGTGTGTGGCCAATCACAAAACACCTATCTACCAGAAAGCCATTTATTAAGGTTTCTTCCCACCATTTCCTCTATTCCTAGTGGATATAAATGTGAGAGGGCAAAGTCAAAAATTTGCTTGCCTGTAAGTTTCCAGGATTCTGCATCAAGTAAGTCTTGCATTATCCAAGCCCTTGTTGCCTTGGAATATAAGTACTGTTCCTGATGTTGACAAACTAAGCAGGGACTTCATGTGGAAAATAAGAGAGATGACTTTAATAGAAATTAGTCAAGAAGCGTTACTAGGCAGAAAGGCAGAAACATTTTTTTTAAGTGCAGAGCATTGAGTTAACATTTGGAAGTAGCTTGGACAGACACCTCACAATTTATTAGCATATAAGAAGAAGGTGGAGGGATACTGGATGAGACTTGCAAGATTCTGTGATTATACCCCTTCTCAATAAAAGGAAGTCTTAGTCTTGCTGTGGAGTTATTTTCAGGTCAGATTTACCTAGTGAGATGGACACCTTGTTTCCTCTTGGTTGGGAGGAATACTAGACCAACAAGTTAATTAAAAATAGTTATGGAAGACAATGCACCTGGGCATTGTTGTGGTATGACAATGCACCTTGGCATTGAATTGCAAGAAAGCAATATTTCTTGCCGTGGTGGCACAATGGTTAGAGTGCAGTACTGTAGGCTACTTCTGCTGACTGCCAGCTGCCTACAATTTGGCAAGTTCGAATCTCACCAGGCTCAAGGTTGACTCAGCCTTCCATCCTTCTGAGGTCGGTAAAATGGGGACCCAGATTGTTGCGGGCAATATGCTGAACTCTGCTTAAAGGGGACTGTGAAGTGGTATATAAGTCTAAGTGCTATTGCTATTGCTATTTATTTACTGTAGTTACCAACGTTCACTTCGTTTTTCTCAAACTACTGATTTGCTTAGGTACCAAATTTCCCTGACTCCACATCCCTTCTAAAAGAGCGGAAATTCAAACAACTAACAATATGCTTTTCAGTTTGTTGGTGAAGAAAAGAAACAGC
The DNA here is from genome assembly GCA_032468235.1 of Pseudoxyrhopus heterurus. Classification (NCBI taxonomy): domain Eukaryota; kingdom Metazoa; phylum Chordata; class Lepidosauria; order Squamata; genus Pseudoxyrhopus; species Pseudoxyrhopus heterurus. Next base: position 49,332 of record JANHJO010003171.1, read on the forward strand.
AGGATTGCTGTTTCTAGATATACTTTCTTTTTCATAGAGTTGAGATCTTCAATAAATATTGTAGATGTCATGCAGAGCTGCAGCTTCAAATGAGGGTCTGCCCCCACAATAAACAGAATGGACTATCCTGCTTTAATGGCCTAGAGGCATCTGAGCTAATCCCATCAACATACCTTTTATCCTTTGCTTTATACATGGGTTGGGGAGGACTGCACTTAAAAATGCAGGTTTGCTGCTTGTATTTGGTTTGAGGCTCAGTGAACATCTTTGCACTGTTTCTGGCCAGTGTGGCAACTGCTCAATCCCAGCGTGATTCACTTTTCTCAAGAAGACAACGAATTAGGTTTGGCCTTTGGAATGAAAGCAAACTTATTTGACACCATTACACCCAAGACACCTCTGGAGTTTCAAAAAGTGCCCCTTTTTTATGATGGCAATAAATTAGTCAGCAACACAGGAAACATTTGGAAAATGAACTCTTTTTACTACATTTGGGGCAATTGCTTCATATTTGGAGCAGGATAATGGAAATAAAAAGTTTGCCATGGATGACATAGTGCATTTTTTAATACTTCTATGTGTCATTTTATGTATTTATTTTTATTTTATTGGCTTGATTTTAGATTGTGCCTTTTGTACAGGAATTCAAGATGGTGTACATAACTGCTCCCTTCTCCTAGTTTTCTCCCACAAAAACAATCCTGTAGGGTAGGCTGGACTGAAGAAGAGCTACTTGCCCTAGATCACCCATCAGTTTCCATGGCTGAAGGTGAACTTGAGCTGGTGGTGCCCACTCCTAGTCTAATACCTTACAATTGCACCACATGAATTCTCTTTAAACAAAACACCATATGCATACCAGAACATATACTTATTTTTTTATTATGTTTCTTTAGAGTCAGCAATTAAATGCTGAATTAGTTCCAAATGGCCTCTGCATACGTGATGAAAACGATATGGCATCGTTGGGCAGAAGTGGTATTTTGAGTTTTATTGTTTCTATAAAAAGCATTAGGAGCAACTCGAGTTCGGTCTCCTTGGATGTCAGTCTCTTATAAGGGAATCAACATGTGATGCTAAGGATGTGTCATTTTTTAATGTGATTAATAGGTTCTAGGGAAGGCCGTTTGTGCATGGAAGATGACATTATGTTATTTTTCATTTTATTTATAGTCAGGAGCTTCCAACTCCAATTTTGTGAAGATTGTAGTTCCTTTGAGAGAATCCTAAAAGTAAATTGGAGTTTCTGGAGAAACAGAGATTCTGTATTCCTGGGACTTCCACTTACTCTTTTGCTTGGAGAGATACAGCCTCCTATGTGCAGTTTAAAAGGATTGCATTGTTGCACCTGGCTTCAAGAGAATTTTCTACCAGCTTCCATTGCCTCCATGGGCATATTCTCCCCCCCCCCCATTAGCTGTTCAAAGTGGAAAGATGTGCTTATACCTCTGTCTCCCTCACATAAAGTTTCCTCCCTGTCCTAAGATCCAGGTGTTCATCTATTCTAAACATGACACAACCTCTTATGTCATGTTTAGAGAAGTAAAATTTATTTAGCATTCTTTTCACATAATGGCATGTTGAATGAACTCTGGAGAGTGGAAATAAAGCTAAGATCTTACCAAACTGTGGAAGAAGTTGGAGAGTTGGAGGAAAGTGACCCCAAAGGTTTTATTGGTTCTCATCTCACAGAAGGAGCCTTGAAAAGGCAAACAAGAGAGATTATGATTAAATGGGAGTTTGCTGGGAGGGAAGGAAAAGTTATGTTCAAACATGCAAATAGAAGCCATCAAATACTAGGTGGGTATTTCATAGGCCTGCCAGCCATGTAGCATTTAGATCAGGCAGGGAACTAAGGTAAAGGGAGGGAACTAAGATCAACTGAGTGATTTCTTCAGATGAAGGATGGAATTGGGTAAAGATTTCGGGAGCTGTGAGAAGAGGAATAGAGAAATACTGGTTCTTCTTTTGTTATAAATGGAGTCCTTCCAAGGTAGTTTCCACAATTGCATGAGATAAATCCTCTGTTGATCCCATGGCATAGTAATCAGGGACCTGTAATTGCAAGCAGACATGTCATTGTGCCAGCAGTGTTGCATCTGTAGATGGAAAAATGCGGCTTCCAAGCCATGGATGCCACTTCAGAAATTGTAATGTATCACTAACTTGTGCCCAAAACATCATCTGTGCTTTCATAGGAAGGGATTCTTGGCTCATCCCAAATTCCACCAGCCAAGCAATATGTGGGAACGATTTGGTAAAAGGAACAAAAATGCAGAACTGCCAGCATTAGCTTTGAAGGTTCAAATGTTTGCTACTATGGCAAACAGGAAAACAATGGAAAAGAATTATTCTCTTTAAGGTTTGTGAAGGAGGGGAGGGGATGCATGTTTAGACATGAAGGAGATGGAAGAAGTCACTCAGTTACAACCAGTAAGCAAGCACTGATTGGCTGATGGGTCTTTGTACTCTGCTGTGGGCCAGAAAAGACAAACAATGATTGATTGGTGGTTCTCCCATAGTTTTACAAAATTGTAAACATATGCAAATATCTGAAGTTATAGTGTCTTGATCCAGACCTTCAAATCTATTTCAAGTGGATTTTAAACTAGATTTAAAAAGACTGAGAGATGGAAAGTCGGAGTGTTTGGCTTTTTTAATTTTAGGAAGAAATGCAGCAGAGAAGCCTTAATCATGATTTCTGGGTTGCACTGTTAGTATTTAGATTTGACATCAACTAAGTAGCCAGTGGTTCTGGAAATCACAGGTGTGGAAAGGTATTGCAACTTTTTGCAGATCTGATTTTTGTTTGTTATACAGTATTTATTTTGGTGCCCTTTCTCCATTTATGCTTTCTCTCATCCCCTTATTTGGTCATAACTCAAGTCCCTCATAATTTTATAACAATTCACTTATGATTGCGAAAAATTCTCCCCCATCCTTTTCTGTATACTTCACCTAATCATTCCATTTCTCTCCAACACAAAAACACACATAAACACACAGACACATCCAATAATTATTCAATGTACATATTTGAAATTCTGAGCATCCGGGTGAGACATTGTGACTGCATGAAGCTGTTAAGGCAGTCGCTTTTAAAAAAAATAGAAATCCCTTTTACTGTCAGCTCTCCTTTTCAGTTACACTTTGATCAATAAGGTTGCTCACTGAAAGAGCTACACAGGAGTCAAAGTATGAATGGCTCAGTAAAGAAGAATGTACCATTTTGGAATCTTCTGGATGTTTAAAACATCTTTGCCATTAAAAGTTATCAGAGCTTCAGGCCAATTCTAGCAATATATAACAGAAATCTGAATTACCAAATAAAATGACCAGAGTTTGGTGTATGTTTCATTTGTTTCATTTATTAAACTTGTATGCCACCCATTCTTGCCATTCAATTATTGTCCAGTTTTTTTTAATTATTTTTTTAATTATTTTTTTAATTATTTTTTTATATACATCCATATTGTGTGTGGACAGTGTTGATTCTGGGTATCATTCACATTCATCCAAATTACAATAACAATATTGGTAATCTTTATCATATTTATCAAATTTAGGTAATCCTCATAGTATTATTTAAACAACAACAAAAAATGCCTAGCACCTGTAAACCTCTAATCTTTATATCTATTATTTTTGTTTGTTCTATAAGAATGTACGTTCTAATATTTCCCCTATCTAATTTTATTTCTTCCTCTATCAGCTTTCAACAAGCTACCTTAATGTTTAAAAGGAAATTCTTTCTATCCATCATCTCTTGTCCTCTTTAGTGCTTCGGTTTTTATCCATTTTTTTTACTTGTCTCCCACCCTCCTCATCTTTATCTCTATTTTTATCTATATCTTTCTTATTCAGTCTAAGCATTTCTCCCAGTACAATCTTATGCTGGCAATTCTCCCAAATGTCTGCCCATGTCTCAATCTCCTTATCAAAGATATCTTCCTGTCTATCCAATTGTTGATTTATCTGTTTTATTTTCTTCAATCTTTCTTCCTTTATCGGCTAGTTTGTCAGTCCTATTTTTTGCTCCAGTCCTTGATTTATTTGTTGATGTTGCCACTTCATGTGTTCTTTTCGCTCCTTTTGCTTGCCATTTGTCTGGTCTTCCTCTTCATCAAGCTTTTGCTTCATTTGCTGATTTTTCTGATCCATATTTTCCCCCTGTTTGTATTCAATTTGCTGGCTTGAGTAGTCCATTTCATCTAATCTTTCTGTTGCTTCCACCAGTTCATGGGCTATTTGATCTTTATTCATTGTTCTTTGCAAAATGTTTTCCATTTTCTCACCTATACAGTCGATTGAATCATTAATATTTCAGAACAACAAAGTCATCTCATTAAAAGTCCTCTCATTTCTATAGCTGTTCCTTCAACTCCAGTCATAATAGCGATGCAAGTGGAATAAACAATAAAGTCTCACTCTAGTTCAGAAAGAGTCCATAGGAGTATAGCTTATTCTCCAATCATTAGTAGATGGTGCTCTCCTCTCAAATTTTCATGCTACCTTTTTCCCAGTAAGTATTAATTTCAATCAAAAATCATGTCTTTCAATCCAAAGTCAATTATTTAGATAAGCCAGTTCCAGCATTTGCTCAACACTCTGATAGCCAAGGTATTTTCCAAGTTCTTTAAGTCTGCTCTATGGTTATAGACTTTTATTCTGATTTCCCAGAGTCTCTTTTATACAATGTCTTTCTTATTTCCACCTCTGGTAAGTATATGGTGCTAAACAATTAAAAATCACAGCCACCAAATATCAAATATTACCTTCCTCCTGTGAATTTCAAGGAGTCTAGGAGTCACTTTTCCTTTCGTCAATAAATGGCATTCTCAACTTATTTTTTGGCATATCTCTTTATCAAAGTATTTTCTTTCGCTGCTTAAATGTTTATATTTTTAGAATCTCTTCTCTAGGAATTTTTGTTTTCCTTGGGGAAATTTTTAAGGAAAAAAAAGTCATCTCACCCAGCAACAATCTCTGTTCACTGTTCTCTTTGCTCCTGCACTTTCTTAGGTGTTCTAGTTTTCCCTGGCTTCATGGCAGCCATGTTGATTGCCGCTGCTCCTTGTCTTCAGATGAGGGGGATTTTCCAAGTCAGGGATGAGAGGTGCGGCTCTCCTCAACCTGTAAGGTACCCCCCTTTGCTTCACCACCCCTACAGGGTGGCTATGACTCCTATCGGAGCCCTCCGATGGGGAGAGCACAGAGTGCGGCTGTGGAGGTTGTGGTCCTCACATCCGACACCACCGGAAGTGCAACCAGACGTCAAAGATTTAAAATCATAAAAAAAATATTAAAAGGGAACTTTTTGCTGCTAGAGGTGAGGTCCATCCTCACACTTTTTGGAAGGGCCTTAAAACTTGATTCTGCTGCTTGGGCCAGGATGGGGTGTGTGCTATGTTGGAGGTGATTGATGGAGATAAAAGCCCACCCTCCCACACCATTCACCCTCTTAGCCTTTATTTAACTGTTGTTAATTTTAATGTTTTTATATTCATGGTTTATGCCATTGTACATCACCCAGAATCATTTTAGATAGTGAGGTGGATGGTGTATAAATGTAATAAATAAATAAATAAATAAATAAATAGGGCTCTCAGAGAATAAAACTGGTGCTGACAAGGGCATTTCAGAGAACCATTGGCAAGATCCTGCCTGTAATATTGTCTGCCTTTGCTCAGTAGCCTTTTTTGTGTTGGATTTATGGGAAGAGAAGAATTCAGATTCATTCCCTGCAGACTTTCCAGTAGAATTTATTTTAATCTCTAGAAATTGCTTATTTTTAAGTGCTTTTATGTATAGATGTATACATAAAGAGAAAGAAAGGGGTAACTGGAAAAGGAAAGAAATGTTTAAATATGAAAGAATAAGAATTGAGAATGGATACACTTTCCCCCTAAACTGGTACTAATACCAATATCAATTAAAATTGGTTTCAATATGAAGTATTTTCCATTTTCCAAAATTCTTTTTCTCAAAATAGTTCAATGTCAGTTGAATAACTTATAAATATAATTCCAGTTGGTACAAGTTCTTCTAGAAGGACATTTAGTTAAATGAACTGAGCAACAGATGTATCTTGAGCTATATCAGGAATAATGCTATGATCAAAGAATCAATTTGCTCTCCCTTAATTTCAACCAATGCAGCTTGAATTTTCAGCCACAATGACTTCATTTAAAAAGGAAAAAAAATAGATTGTACATTATTCATCCGTAGTTTGCTTTAAAAAGGAAAGAAAGAAAGAAACTTTATTCTAGGGTGTAGCAAATGCATGTTCAGATGGCTTTATAACTCACATCAATAGATACTTCCTATTAGAAATGAATTAGCCTGCATACTGCAAGGGAAGTGATTACATTGGCTATGGGGGATGCATAAGTACCCATCTGTGAATTAATTGAGGCTGCCCTTAAGTCACCCTTATTGAAATACTAGCATTATGGTCGCAGAGTCATTTCATATTGAAAATCTTCCTATAATAATGCTGAACATTATGCTCTCCCATGAGCCAAATAATTGGTGAAGGTCAAGGTCCTTGTTCTTCTTCTCAACAATATTTAGGCAAAAAAAAATTATACTGTTAGTGTAACCTTTCAAAGGGTATTTGGTATACATTCCATTTGAAGAACCATTTTAAAGAGAAAGAGGGACTGAATACAAATTAATCCCTCTGTCATTGTAATGCAATTCTTAGTTGATATTTGGTAGGCATCAGTTGGAAAACATCTGTGTATACAGTTGGAGGCACACAGGGCCTAAGAAAAATATTTCCCTTTCTAGATTCCACATCTTCCTGCCTTGTAGAGGAAGAGAAGAAGAAGGGGAACATAGTGAAGTTTTCATAAAATTAATACCTCCCGGTGTGCACCTTCAATTTTCTTGGCTCTCTTACAGAACTGGTTTTCTTGTGACATCCCACCGAGTCTACAAACTTGAATTTTTCTACTTAGCACTGACCCCATTTAGTATTTTGAGATCAAATTTGACCATGTCCTCCTATGTGCTCTGACTCTGCAAATGTAGTGCAATCATCCTTGTGTGGCAACGAGATTATTTCTATGTTTGTTGTATTTTACTGTTGCATATATGGATTTCTGCACATCGAACAAATGCTACACAAAAAGAAACTTAAGGCAATAAGATATAATGAACAGTGGGGGCTCATAATTTATTTCTTTGCTCATTGATCTTTTGAAGACTGAATCCTGAGACCAGAAGCAAGCTTGCTTCTGGGTCATACTAAAGGAAAGCCTGCAAATACCTTTATTTATTTATTTTTAAAAAAATCACTTTGCATATATTTGAGAGGCCTGTGTCTTGACTGCCATGCATTTGATCACCAATACATTCTGATAAAACAACATTTGCCTAGTTTTTCAAAAAGGGCATAAAGCCCTAAATGGAGATAAACATGGTATATTAGGTGTTCCTTCAACTGAATTATAGAAAAAAACTCAAGTTCAGAAAAGAGTTCTGAACATAAATCACCACATGTCCTGATATCATTTAAGGCCTGCTGTTTTAACAGATACGTTATTGCTTAGAGTGGTAGATAGCTAGACATAACATTTTTTAAGGGATGTAAGCCTATTTCAGTTCCTACAGTTACATGCAATGTTTGTTGTATTGTCAGCTCAAAACTTCAAAATTTAGGGCTATTGAATGCTTGTTGAGCCACGGTGATGCAGTGATTAGAGTGCAGTACTGCAGGCTGCTTCTGCTGCCTGCAGGTTGCCTGCAATTTGGCAGTTCAAATCTCACCAGGCTCAAGGTTGACTCAGCCTTCCATCTTTCCGAGATTGGTAAAATGAGGACCCAGATTGTTGGGGGGC
>JANHJO010003171.1:63247-76975 GCA_032468235.1 Pseudoxyrhopus heterurus
GAATATAGGAGAGGTAAGAGGGCGGGTGGGTGGGCGGTGCCAGCCAGAGGTGTTATTTGCCGGTTCTCCGAACCAGTCAAAATTTTCCCTACTGGTACGCCAGAACGGTCAGAACTGGCTGAATACCACCTCTGAATCCACCTCACTAGGTGTTATTGTGGGGAAAATAGGAGGCGGAAGAAATATTAGTCATGTTTTCCATCTTCAGAAAATAATGAAGGCAGATATTTCACACACACACACACACACACCTGTGTGAGCTCACAGAACTAACTTTGTGATAAAATTAGGATTTAATTTACTAGGTTGACAAAGCCATGGTTAATTTGGATGTGCATTTTGTGTAAGTATTGTTATAAAATCCTCTATTCCAGTGGTTCTCAACCTGTGGTCCGTGTACTCCTGGGGGGGGGGGCACGATGTCATCACAGTGGGGGTTCATGAAGTCCTAAAGAAATGTTATGATTTAAATCTTGAGTGATGACTTGGTGGCCGTGGCCATGGTCCGTGGTAAAGAAAAGGTTGAGAACCACTGCTCTAGCCTGTTAATGGAAGAGGGAGTCCACTAATCCCCACTCAGATTCTGAGTTTATACCAATATTAACATCAAATTAAGTTCTAATTTTGACTGAAATGATGATGGATGTAGCAGAAGAGAGATAAAAGTTTTTCATTTTTCTTGAAAAACCGGGCTATGTTTACTGAAATAAGAAGGAAGCTCTCCTTGCTGATCAGCCTACAGATGGAATTACAAACTCCAGTGAAATATTTTCTAAATCTAGTTTGTCTGCAAACTTTGTTCTACATTTTAGATGTACCCGAATATGTATTTTTAATACTCTTCTCCTTCTCCGTCTCCTTCTCCTTCTCCCTCTCCTTTCTTCTTCTTCTTCTTCTTCTTCTTCTTTTTCCTTCTTTCCTCCTCCTCCTCCTCCTCCTCCTCCTCTCTCTCTCTCTCTCTCTCTCTCTCTTTTTCTTCTTATTTATTGTTATTGTTATAAGCCACAATAATGTGTACAATGCCCTTCTCCCCTGGCAATCAGGGAACGCCAGATTTGCTAAACAAGCCTCATGATTCATGTAATAACTTCAGTCATTTGCTTAATAACCAGGCAAAAAAAAGTCATAACATTGGGTGTGACTCATTTAACTGTTGCCTTGCTTAGCAACAGAAATTCTGGTTCCAATAGTGGCTGTAAGTTGAAGAGTACCTTTAAAAAGGCTTGACCACCCTTTCATGCCAATATATTGCACTATTTTGGGTTTGGGCTCTAGACTTCTCTGTTTTCTGTTATTTTCTTTGTCAATTATTTTCTTTGTCAATTATCTGTCAATTGGAACGGAATTCTTGCCTCATTCCATTTTCTGGCTCCTAAGCTTGAGGCAGTCATTCTCTTACCCCCATTCCTACCCCCAAATTTCAGCATCTTATTCCTGTAGCTTGTCTCTTTTTATGTGCATTGTTTAAACTTTATCTCCCCCACTGCCCAAACAATCCAGAAGCTGTACTGCAATATACAACCACATCAGAGTTACTGGAAGAAACACTGCTTTCTTTCAAACCTGCTGATGTGCTAGCATTTTGCTTTTACAACTCAACAGTGGCTTTTAAATCAATGGTGGCAAGGCAGCCAAAACTTTGGAGGATTTTAGTGCTTTTGTTTACAATTAATCTTCCCTTGCATAGGTTTTCCATCATAGGAATCGCTCAGATTTTTTTTTTTTTCAAACTTCTAGGCAAATATGTACCCAAAATTTAACTGAAAAACATGGGGGTGGGGGACCTCCTAGCAATATATTGTATTTCCTGTTTATTTGAGATGAGGAGGTGCGAGAAGACATTTTTATTCCATTATCAGAAACTCAAGAGGCCTATTGATTCAGAGCTGAACTACAGAGAAAGGCCAACCATAAATTAAAATAGCAGTAGGTCAGTTTCAAACTGCTTTGGAAGATATTGGGAGAGAGGCTTGCTTCTGGTGTGGAAGTGTCCTAGGCTGCATACAAGAAGTTTTCAATTAGAAAAGGGAGGGATGTTTGCTGAATGGCCCTTGAAACACAAATTGGGGACCATGCTTCTATAGTAAACTATATTTGGTTTTGAACTATTGTTTAATTTCATGCCCCATTCATTGCAGGAAGGCAATACTGTAGCTCAATTGTGCAGAAAGAAAGGAAGTGGCTTTGGGACTCCTGAATAAATACAAAGCTCCTTGCTTACTAGTGCTTCCTCTAAAACAAGTCATCTGGCGTTGTGTGTCTTTTTATGAAACTAGATGCTCAATAATACATTTGGGATCCTGTCAAAGGGGGAAGCCACAGGATAGTGATGGTGGAATATGTTACTTTGGGACAGGAAAGCATCAACCAATGAATTTGTCCCCCCCTTTTTTTTCCTATAAGTCATCTTCTGCTACCCGTTTTTCTATGGAAAACATACGTGGCATTATGTGAACTGTATATTTGCCCCCGAGTGAATCCTCATGCTTTTAGTATGATTTGCTTTTATTTAATAATATTCAGTTCCCTTCCAAACGAATTAATTGGTGAAAGACATGAGCAATAGCTATGGTGTCCTGCTTTGAGGTTTGCTTTGTGGTGAGATGTTTTATATGTTTGTTTAGATAACAAGGGACAATTTCTAGACTTGCACCTCTAGATATGTAAGCCTATCTTTTTACACGTTTTTTTTTAAATAATATGCATTGTACCTAGAAGAGGGAAGAGGTAGATTAATTTCCTTTTTTTTTGGCAACACATGGCCTTTTAAATTATGATGGAAAATCACTTGCATCATTTTGTTTTAATGGATTTGAAATTAATTCATTTTTGGCAAGATCTAGGCACCAAAGGATTATTATACTCCCATTTGCCTCCACAACGACATAGAAGCTTCCTTTAATTCTGGATGAAGCTTTTCCTTTTTAGCCAGGTGTATGCACTAATTTTATAGAATTTGAGATTTCACTAACATATTTTGTAAATCTCTTCATACTTTGGAAGATATCAAGAGGTCAAATTAGTTGTCAGAATGTGCCAACATGTAAAAAACATGAAATGTAACTCTCCCTATGAGATAAATGGACTTCCTGCATGTTGAAAATGTGTGCTATATAAAATAACACACCATGTGTCTTTTCTCCCTGTCTTCTATCCACAACCACAGAAGATATTCATATATGTCTATATTTGTTCTTTTTATTCATTACAAGGACCTGTGAATAACAGCATGCATTTTTATTTGCCTGTAAAAATATATATTTTATCTAAAATATCACAGATGCTGCTCGAATCCTTTCTTTGATGATGGTCTTATGGGAAATAGCATTCCCCAACAGGGAGCTTTTATGTAACTGCTTAACATAGCATGTTTTCATGCAGGAATTCTGGAAATAATGGTAAATATATTTTAGAATTTACTCCATCCATGCAAATGTCTCAATTGGCATCATACCTGATTACTCAAGTGCAGGTAATCCTCAACTTACAACAGTTTATTTAGTGACTGTTCAAAATCACTGAAAAAAGTTATTTATGACTGTTGTTCACACTTACAACTGTTCAGCATCTCCATGGTCATGAGATTAAAATTCGAACACTTGGCAATTGACTCATATTTGTGACATTGCAGTGTCCCGGGGTCATGTGATCACCTTTTGTGACCTTCTGACAAGCAAAGTTAATGAAAAGAAAACAGATTCACTTAGCAACCGTGTTACTAACTTAGCAACTGTAGTGATTCACTTAACAACAGTGGCAAGAAAAGTCGTAAAATGGGGCAAAACTCATTTAACAAATGCCTCACTTAGCAAGAAAAAATTTGCATTCAATTGTGGTCATAAAGTTGATACTACCTGTATTCCAGAACTTTTCTCTTTATATCCTCATTATGGCAAGCCTCAGATTCTCACATCTAAGATTATTAAATGGGGATCAGTGTTCTTCTTCATATTGATATCATCCTTCGCACACTCCTTACTGAATTCAGAAAGGTTACACCAGCTATTTTCATCCATAGAATTCAGAAATCTTAATAGGCTTGCTAAGAAGGCTTGCTGAACAAAATAGGTTTGCTTGTTCAGAAAGTTCATTTTGCTGAGTTAATTACTGAAAGGCAGAGGCCACTTCATACATAGGCAATTGTTGGAATCAATGGGAATTTTGGATATGTGAGACTGTTGCATGCATAGTACAGAATTATAGTATCTTTATTGCGTTTTATCTGAGGTTCTAGGCTTACATACTGTAAGTTTTAATACTCAAATTTTATCATGTAGTACCGGAAGGTTGGCAATTCAAATCCAAGTACCCAAATAAGAGCTGGAGTGGTGCAGTGGTTAAAACACAGTATTGCCGGCTAATTCTGCTGACTGCCAACTGCCAACAGTTCGGCAGTTCGATTCTTACTGGTTCAAGGTTGACTGACTCAGCCTTCCATCCTTCCAAGGTCAGTAAAATGAGGACCCAGATTGTTGGGGGCAAGTTGTAAACCTCTTAGAGGGGGCTGTAAAGCACTGTGAAGCGGTATATAAGTCTAAGTGCTATTGCTACCGCATGATGGAGTGAGCTCCCATTCTTGTCCCAGCTGTTACCAGCCTAGCAGTTTAAAAGCATACAAATGCAAGTAGATAACTTTGGTGGGAAGGTAACAACATTTTGTGCAAATCAGTGTATAGTCATGCCGGCCACATGATCATGGAAGTGTCTTCAGACAACCCTGGCTCTCTCGGCTAGGAAACAAAGATGAGCAATCGCTCCTTAGAGTCGGACACAACTGGACAAGGGAAGCCTTTATCTTTTTTTTTAAACCTTTTTCTGAATGGCTTTTATTTTCCAATGGCTGTTGCAATGATGAGATGCACAATGATATTTTGGTGGAGTCTGAAAAGAACTAATTCTAGTACAGAAACTATAAAATGGGCTGAACTTAGTTTTAAATTAAACTTTAATTCTGCATACTTTCTGATTCACAGAATTTTACAAGAGCAGATGTCATGACTTTATATTATAACTGTCCCCCCTTCCTCTTTTCTTTCATAAAAAAATAAGAAAAAAAATGGAATAAACTTCATTTTTGATATATAGTGCTACAAATATCTTGGGTATGTTTGTTTACTTTTTTTCTTCTAGGGAAAAATAATCTGTTTGATTGTGATTGCCTACACTTTCTAAAATATACAGGATCATTTACCCATTTTTCTATTAAAAATACAATTGCAACCATAAAAACTAACACATACCTAAAAGGAAAAGAAAAAAAGAAGATGCAGAGAAGAAAAAACAGAAAGGAAAGAAAAAAATAAGAATATAGTATTATAAATAAAAATTAAAGAAATATATAAAGAAATTAGTTTCCCCTTCATCACAATAAATATAAACAATTTTACTACCTTATTACCATCTCTTAAAATACAGCAAATGATATTTTCTTCCCATATCCCATCTCTTATCTATAACAAATCCATAAAGCCTAGTTATCTCAGTCCTGATCTAACCAAAAGTTCATTAAGGGTTACCTGAGATAACATATTTTATCTATTTTAAACTTATTAGTTATTAGTTATCTAATATATATTCCTTTAAAAAAACTTTAATAAGAAATATATTAAAACATATAATAGACATCTTGCAAATTACAGGGTTCTTCCTTAACTCTTGCTGGTATACACATGACCACCGAAAAATAAAAAATAGTGGGATAATTAGACCAATAGTTCATCTGACTCAGTGTTACTGTTGACTCAGTTTCTCTACAGTTTAGGCTGATTTTGGGAATTTTTGTAAAGAAAACAGGCTCTCCTTTACAGAGAATTTTTAATTCCTATTTTTATAAGAAGTGACACCATAGTCCAATCGCACCTTTAATATTCAGAGGAAAATAAACCGGATTTTTCTTCATCGCCTGCTTGAGTTTCCTCCTTGCATCCTGGCTGGCACAAACGAACTCTCTGAAGTAGACTGAATAAATCCTAAATGCAAATATTTGATATGAGAGCAGCAGCATTTAGTCAGCTCTTCAGTACTGCTAAAATTCAATTAGGAGGAAAACTACTCACATAAACTCCGGCAGATGAGGTAGGATAGTTTAAAACCAAGCAATGCCATATTTCAAGGAAAAGATTTCAAGTCTTTTGAGGGTTATAATTGACTCCCAGAATTTTGCTATATTTACTTGTTTGCAGAAGATGCATCTTCTCTCTGTCTTACATTCTCAGCTGGATGCAAAGCATCCAGACTCCAGACGTGCATTTACAGATGAGTATCAAGGAGGATATGTGGGTTCTTGGAACAAGCACCCTGTCCTGTAAAAGGAGGCAAGATGTGAAATTGCCATTTTCCACACTGCATCTATCAAAATCAAGTTAGATTCGATTTGAAAACATCTGGCCCATGGCTAAGCAAACTGCTCCCTCCACATGGTTTAGATTGCAGTTCTGAGGATGATTATGAGACTTATCATTCAAAACATATATGGAGGGCATCTCCTTGCTTATCCCTGTTCAGGCACATTAAGCTGAAGTAATTAAAATACACATTTCTTCCTTCTTTCGCAATTCCACTCAGAAAGAGAGTTTAGAGGTAAAGCAAATGGCATTTGTGATTTTGCAGTCAACAGGAATGAAAAAGCATAGAAAATGGAAACCTAAGACTCTCAACCCATTTCAGACTGGGTTGGGCAGTTGCAAGCTAGCTAAGGTTGCGATAAGGGCAAATATCTGTAGCTTGAGTGTATGATGAGGGTGGAGGTTCGTTCTCTGAGCTTGGTTTCCAAATGTACCAGGCTAGGTAACATCTTCAGTGGAATTTAGGGAATGTCAGTGTTGATGTTCTTCTGCTTATAAGGACTTCAAGGGGCCAGTAGGTCCTATGATGAGAGGGTCATGTCAGGTGAGGGTCTTGTGGTGGGTCAGGTGTGGATTACATCAGGCAAGGGTCTTGTGATGGGTCTTGTGGGGGGGTCAGGTGTGGTCACATCAGGTGAGGGTCTTGTGTTGGATCTTGTGATGGGTCTTGTGAAGGGTCAGGTGTGGTCACATCAGGTGAGGGTCACTGGGAGGTGAAGTTTTGGTTGGAGGGGTTGTGTGGGTTGGTTGACGGTTGGTGCCGTCGCTAGTTCGTTGTGTGGTTGAATTTGAATTCTCAGGGGTTTGTAGGTTGTAGGTCGATGTGTCTGTTGATGGAATTGCTTGTGGAGTGCCGGGCTTTGATAAAGCTGATGTTGTTTAAGGTTTCCAAGGCAGCTAAGCAAGGACATCAGTGTGTGACATTCGAAGATAATGTCAGCATACGAAAACTTTCTTATGAATCTTTTCCCTTTAATTTAGTAATCTATGCAAGATAAGTAGCATTTATTTCAACAATGCTTAAGATAAGACATTTAAGTAGCCATTTCTGCTGGTTTCTCTCCCCTGCCTTCCTGTAGCTTTTGTGATAAGTGAGCAGCAATTTATGTGTGTTTGTTCAAGCATTTCAAGAGTTAACTATTTCTCTACTTAAAATATGGTTCAAATTATAAAACTGGAGCTACATGCCTATATAACAGAAAACTAAATTTCAATCCCCGTCTTTTTTTATTTGAAGTTAAGCAAAGATTTTAATTGTGTTTGGATGGTAATCTCCCAGGCTTGCAAGGTGTTGTCTTCTTCAATTTTCCTCTAAAGGATGATCCCTTCACATAGATCTCTGTCTCCCTCTCCATCTCTTCATGGTCTATCGTCCACCCTGGGACACTTCTTCCAGGCTATCTGGAAGCGAATAAGCCTTCAACAGCTTCAAAGCTGCCTAAGCTAACATGGCTTGTCAGCCATCTATTCCCTTCTTTCCCTTTCTCCAAGTTTCAGCTAACTCTTCTCTTCCTGCCAGCTCTTCAGCTTCCTTTCCTTTGAGAAAGTTTCTGTCTCTCTGAGAGGTTTGCTGTTATCTTCCCAGCCTCTGCTTGTCAGAATAGAAATAAAAACTGTATGTCTGTATTGTCAGGTGACAGGATGGCAGACAGTGCTTAAGAGTTGTGTTCTGTCACAGAGGGCCTGTAGCAAAATGTTACTTAGGGAAGACGCCTGTTCAGAGTGTCAGCCGGCAGCCATCTTCAAAAATGTTCCATTCTACCCCACTGCATCCCCTCCATGCGGCACCCCTTTCCCTTTGTCCATCTCCAGAATGTTCTTTCTCAATATTCAATATTTGAATGTGCTCAGTCTTCGCTGAGCTGTTTTTGAATTCTTTCCTCTTCTCCTGTTTCTTCCATTGGAGAGAAAAAAAGCAGCTTCTACCAGTTACAAACTAAACATGCAAGCTGTTAAATGAGTAATAAATCATTACAGTGTGTGAAGTTCAGATTACCATAATGAAGGATTCTGGCATTTCTGTATATCCCACCTGTGCTTAAAGAGGTAAAATGGCTGGGATCACTGAATTATTTTAAATATTTCCTATGTGCCTTTCAAGGCTATGGGCTTCCCAACATTACATATACTTATGGCTAAACTCATATCTATGCCAGATCTTATGTAACCATTTTTCATTCCGTAAACTACAAGCAGCTGTGTTCAATACATAATATACTGTATTGTAAACTCTGAGTAATTAACTACAGGTAATCCTTGACTTAACAACCATTTCTGTAGAAACCGTTTGAAGTTACAGTGGCAACTGATAAGACCGATTCACCACCAGCTCTCACTTACAACTATCCCCAGGATAATCAATGATGTTCAGAATTTGGGCCCTTGGCAACTGGCATGCATTTATGATCATTGCTGTGTTCCATGTTCACGTGATTGCCATTTGTGGCCTTTCAAGTCAGCTTCCAGCAAGCAAAGTTAATGGGGGGAAATGGATTCGCTTAACGAATGCCTAATTCACTTAACAACTGCAGAGATTTTCTTAACAACTGTTATATTCTGGGCGAAGAATAGAAGCTAGGCCAGAGTGACTTCTAACAGCTCTTTATTTAGGCTTGCCTGGAAGGCAATGTAAACTAAACTTGCCTGGCTGAGAGAGCTCCTTTTATAGGAGACTGCTCAGCCAGACAACCAATCAGGAGAAAGTATCCTCCCACTCCAACAGGAGGACCAGACTGAAAACTGCAACTATATACAATACATAACAACAACCACATTTGTGCTCAAGATTTCTATTATGGAGCAAGGCCATTGTTAAGTCACTTGTGCCTTTTATGACCTTTTTGCTGGTTGCTAAGCAAATCTGGCTCTCCCACGTTGATTTTGCGTGTCGGGATGGCTGGGAAGGTCGCAATTGGTGATTATCTGACCGTGGGATGACGCAACTGTCATAAGTACATCCCAGTTGCCAAGTGCCTGAATTTTGATCACATGACCATGGGGATGCTGCAACAGTTGTAAGAGTGAAAAACAGTCAGGAGTCACTTTTTCCAGTGCCGTTGTAACTTCAAATGATCACTGAAGGAATGGTTGTAAGTCAAGGGCTACCTGTATGTACCCCTCTTTCTTCCCATACTATCCACACAACAACTCTGTGAGGTAGGATGGGCTAATGGGCGAAAGACTGAGTGGGCCAACACTTACATCATGGCATTCCAGTTTTGACATGTGCATATTGTCTTGCTTTATACAACATATTAAATCTGGGTTAACATAACACAATTGTTCCAGTCACATAATATATAATGCCTAAACCTAAAAAGTTTAATGTGATGGCCTGGTTCACACAGCCTGCTAAGATAATAGTTACATTAACACAAATACACTAAATCACTAACTACCAACCCCATCTTGGCCTCATGTAGGATATTGCATAATCCCAGCTATTGTGTGTATTTTGCCAAGGCCAGGCTAGAGATTAGTCACAACTGAAGGTGTGGAAGGAGTCTGCTTTCCTCTTTCCTTCTATCACCCACTCCATAAAACACTTTTCCCCATGGTAGGGAGATCACTGACCATTAATAAAAAGGACAATTGCAACTCCTAGCAGCTGGAAAAAGGCAGGAGAAATTGGGGAGGGGGGAATAAATGAGGAAGGGCTAAACAACCTCTTCTCTAGCTAGCTCTTCACTCCTTTTTTGGGGAGAGGGGTGCAAAAAGCCCTAGGCATGTGTAGTTTCTGAGCCTTCCACTTTGCTCTAACTCAGGGGTCTCCAAATTTTAACACTTGTGGACTTCAACTCCCAAAATTCCTCATGGTTGGCTGAGCAATTCTGGGAGCTGAAGTCCACAAGTCTTACAGTTGCCAAGTTTGGAGACTTTTGCTCTAATTCAAAAGTGGTTGGTTTGGGGGCTATTTACATGCTGTAAAAGAAAAGAGCAAACCCTGTGACTCACGCTTTTGAAATAATTATCAGGCAGCTGACCTTGGTGCATCAGCTAATCAGTTTATTTAAGCAAGACTCTCTCTCTCTATAAAGAACATGTGAGCCTAAACATGAACTAGGTAAAGCTTCAACACTTTTAAATCTCAAATATTCATAATCTCGGTAAAGATTGACAACTCTATCCCCTGATGCATAGACTGATAGCAATAGCAATAGCACTGTATTTATATACCGCCTATCAGGGCTTGCAACCCCCTCTAAGCGGTTTACAATGTCAGCATATTGCCCCCAACAATCTGGTGGCATTGCACAATCCCTCTCTGATGTCAATCCCTGAGATTCAATTAAATGATTTTCAAATCCAATGAAACAGATCGTTCAGTTGCCACAGATACTTCACCACACCTGGAACCTCATTCATCTAGAAAGGGCTAGAAACTATGCAGGATCAAACCAGAAAATCAGGCTCTCAAATGGATATTTTTGATGCCTAAGAGCAATCACATTAAATTTGTCTCTATATTATCTAATTTGTCCTATCTGGTATGCTAAATACTTTGCAGTGCAAAATATTTTGGTTTTGGTTCAGGATTTGGATTCTCTACTCCATTTCCTGATTCCCCTCCAAGCCTCTTCCTAGTATGACATCCTGATGGGGCCATTTAAAACCCCTTCCCATTTAAATAGAGGTGGATATGTGGCCCCAATTATTTTTGCGCTGCAAACCTCTCTTACAATTTTGACTAAAACAATAGTGCGAGGGACCCCACCATCCAACACAAAGAAAATAAGAAATAAGCCTTTGAATCAAGCTTGCAAATTTTATGACTTCCATTGTTTTAGCTAGCAGAGTAAGTTTTTCCTACACTTGTACCTTCTAGGTATATTGGGATAACACAATTTCCAGCCCACTGATGGGAAAGGTACCAATTTGGGGAAAACTGTGAGAAACTATGTTGTGTAATATTTTGTGGTAGAAAACAGACATGCCTTTGTCTGCAAACAACACGACCATTCACACATCAATGTTGCTTGTCTTGCACGCATACTATTACTGCACACTGTTAAGAGAGTTTTATCTGCTGGCTGTGAAGAAGATAATATACTATATTCATACTGACTCCTAATTCATACTGGCTCCTAATAATCTCATGGATATGCTTTCGTTTTTCTTGTTATTACATTCTTCCAGGATGTTTTTCAGCTTCCAATCTATGTTTTCTTTTTCAAAATCAGCTGAAGTTGGCTAACACTCAAATGCTCTTTAAGACAACCACATACCCCTGGAGTACCTCAGTATAATGCCTGGAGGAGCATTCACCCATTGATTTGATTCTTGTCATATATATAGTACATCAACTAGATTGATTGCTGAACAATTTTGGTAGACATATTCATGTGTGTGAGTGCATGTGCACAAGTGTGGCAAAAAGCAAATCAGTTTGTGAATTCTCCAACAAGTTTAATAGTCCTCTAGATCTCTAATCTCAAAAAATTCAAAAAGACTGGTCTTCTCCGCCATAGTGCTCCACACCTCCTGCAATGTAAATCCATTTGCTTTTAATCACAGAAGAAAAAACAGCTTCCCACAGAGTGCCTTCCAAAGACGAACCTTTCTTCATCCATTAGAGCTGCATTTCATACCAGAAGAGTATTGTCTTGGTAAATCCTTTTTAGCAGGTCATTACCCTGCCTTTCTGCAGAAACTGGCTTCTGTTTCTACAAAAAGCTGGATTCACACAACATACCAAATCTTAAATCTTGGTGTACAAAACATCAATTGCATTTCCATACAGTATATTATCATCCCCAAACAAACCATACAATGATGTGTAGATGACAGCCTGCCCAGCTTCTGCTGAATGACGAATAATTTAACTTAGCATCATGCCCAATTTTGTGAACTTTTTGCCATGACTGTTAAGTGAATCATGTGGCCATTAAGAGAATCTGCCTCCCCACATTGACTTATTATGCCTACCATCCAGAATAGTGTCTCTCTCAAGCTTGTCAACTCTTAAGATGTCTGGACTTCAACTCCCAGAATTCCCCAGGCCAACATACTGACTGGGGAATTTTGGGAACTGAAGTCCAGACATCTTAAGAGTTGACAAGCTTCAAGAAACACAGATCTAGAAAAATGAAACAAAAGCTGGTACTATTTTCAGTTACTCATCTTGTCCACTATAAAGAATGTTCCTTCTCAGAAAACCTTAAGAAGTTTCTCAAGACCTTCCCAAAGTATCTTTATAAACAAGTCACACCCACCATGATCACTGTGCTTTTTCCTCATAACAAGAGCGCGAAGGGATGTTCAAAATTAACTGGCAACAAAAACAATTCAATATAAAAATAAAAAATAAAACCATCAGGCAGACAATTACAGATAGTCGTCAACAAACTGTTCTGATGTGGTGGGGGTCATATGATAATCATTCATAACTTTCCCAGCAGGCTTTGGACAAGCAAAGTCAATGTGGAAAGGCAGATTCACTTAATGACCGCACAATTCGCTTAACAACCTCAGTGATTTGCTTAACTGTGGCAAAAAGGTCGTAAAATGGGGCACAACTCACTTAAAAATGGCCTTGCTTAGCAACGGAAATTTTGGGCTCAACTGTGGCCGTAAGTCAAGGACACCTATAAAAACAACAGAAATATCCTACAATGTTTTGGAGCAAAATGGAGCTTTCAACGGGTTTTAGTGCGTGACCTCAGAGCACTGGCTTCCTCCTCATGTCAGCTGCCCGTTGCTTCAATTTTAGTTATGTGAGATCTGGCAAAACTTTCCCTGGGGGGGTTTCAAAACAGATAGACCGACAACTGAGAAAGTTCTACTGGCTGCTGGTTCCCCAGTGTGGGTCTACCCCGGTGAGCTAAATCTGGGTAACATCGGAAGAGAAACTTTTTTTAAGTGTTAAGCGGCATCGATAATCCAGCTCAAACCCATGGAGATTCTACAGTTGGACTTGTTCACAAAGTATCTCCCAAATAGCCATCGACATCGAGGTCTGACACCAACATGTCTCTGATAAATATAGATAATTGGGAGGAGTTCAGGGATAATTGGGGGAGTTAACATCATCCGCCAGCCCCGCTTACCCCAGCGCCTGCCTCTCTCTTAGCTGAGTGAAATGTGAAATACGGCTGTTTATTTTGAGGAGTGCTTGAGAGATTGGTCAACCGCCCCCACCCCCAAAAGCAATCTTGTCTTCCCTTGGGGAACAAGGGAGAGAAAATTGCAAGGAAGGCTCCTTCCCCCTCCCCGGCCCTCCCTCCCTCTTGCCCTGGGTCTTTTGAAGTGACCTGCAAAAGAAGCTGGTGGTCTTCAGAACATCTCAAGCCCTCCCCCCTCCTTCCCAAAACACACACATTGTTCGAATTCCTCTGTTATCAGATAGGTAATCAAACTGAAGCCCCATTGAATTAGTCAAATAGCC
>JANHJO010003171.1:83460-95282 GCA_032468235.1 Pseudoxyrhopus heterurus
CAGATCACACAAGCCATTTAATGGGCTCCATCCCACTCTGGGTTTTCCAGACCCACTGGCAGAACCAGGTCTTCAGTGCCTTCCGGAAGAGTATTAGAGTGGGGGCCATTCTAATCTCTGGGGGAATGATATTCCAGAGAGAGGGAGCCACCACAGAGAAGGCCCTTCATCTGGGTCCCACCAGGTGTATCTCCCTCCGGGATGGGACCCGCAACATTCCCTGCCTCCCCATTCTGATGGGTCAGGTAGATGTGACCAGCAAGAGATGGTCCCTCAGATAACCTGGTCCCAAGCCATGAAGGGCTTTAAAGGTGACAACCTTTAGGACTTATATTGAACATTACGGAGATTTACCATCATCCACTGTAAACAAAAATGTCACCTATCATGCCTATTTGGTTGCACATTTATTTTGTGAGTAGTAAACAGTAAATTTGGAATTATGCTAGTGCACAACAAAGAGTTAATAAGTGAAAGAGCTCAGATTTGAGCCTTTTTCCTATGACAATGTAAATGGCAAGGCAACAATACTTTTGTGGATTGCTTATCACTTACGGTGTTCTGAACTCTTGCACCCTAAAAAACGTGGTAGGAGATTGGTTACAGACCACTTGGAGCATTGGCAGAATCTGGAAGATAAAATCCCTCATACGCATTTGGAGCTAGACATTAGCTGGATTAGTCTAGCAAAAACAACGGAGACTAAATCTAGGAGCAGTCCAAGCCTGTGAATACCAAAGAAAGGGGTCAACATTCTCTGCATCATCAACTTTCCACATGTGGTTTGGATTCCAGCCCTGCTTGGCTGATAAAAGCTATCAGGGAGATAACAGAAGGCTGAATAAAGGTAGTGATTAGGGCATCTTTTAGAGAAGGAGGTCTTCCTGCCTTGACAGGGATAATGTCTGCCCATTGAGACAGCTATCGCACCAGTTTTCAGGTTTTTGAGAAGGTGATAGGCCTGAAATAGAAGCAAATGATCTGGACACTTTTCATTTGTCTTCTGTACAGACTAAGGAAGAAGACAGGGCCTGAAGATTTTAAAGAGCCGTGGTGGCACAGTGGTTAGAATCAGTGGTGGGATTCAATATTTTTTTACTACCAGTTCTGTGGGCGTGGCTTAGGGGGCGTGGCTATGCGATCGGCCAATCAGAGGTGGTATTTTATGGTTCTACAATTCAATCAAAATTATTGCTACCGCTTCTCCCGAACCTGTCAGAACTGGCTGAATACCGCCTCTGGTTAGAATGTAGTATTGCAGGCTAACTCGCCATTTCACTGCCAGGAGATCGATCCTGACCGGCTCAAGGTTGACTCAGCCTTCTGTCCTTCTGAGGTTGTAAAATGAGGACCCAGATTGTTGATGGCAATATTCTGACTTTGTAAACTGCTTAGAGAGTGCTGTAAAGCACTATGAAGTGGTATATAAATCTAAGTGCTATTGCTATTGCTAAAGTTCAGAACATCCAAATAATGTTCAGAAATCACTCATATAGACACCTTCCTAATTCACTGAAATATAAGAAGAGGAGGAGATGCAACATAGACAGACTCACAGGAATATGATGTTACAGCCAATCTCAATCAAGATAATCGTAAACATATTATGGAATTGATTTCATGAACTGGTTTATCTAGTGAAGCTTCTGAAACTGACCTTTTCTGACTTGTTGTAGTCTCTGCCCCTAAAGAATGTCAACATCAGGAACCAGGGGGAGACATCTTCATATTGGCTTCTCTCCTTTGGAATAGTGTACCCCTAGAGTTAAAATGGCTCCTTCCTTGCTATTGTTCCAATGAGCCATTGTGATCTTGCTTTTCAGAAAATCTTTGCAGGATAGTATAAACAGCTGAATGCCTCCAAATGTTTGGTGCTTTGTAGTTTGGAGAATTAGTTGACTATGTTGTTGTTGTAGCCAATATGAGGGGAGAGAAAATAAAATAATAATAAAAAAGGAAATAGATTCTGTTGACCTTTATTTTCTCATCTTGCTGTCTTTGAACTGGGAAGATTTAGAGACAGCTGTATTATAGCATTTTCTCTCAACTTCCTACCAAGGTAGAAGAAATTGGTCATCAGATATTTAAAAGCCTAGATTTTAAAAATCTATATGTGACGCCAAAATAATCAAAGGAAGCACTAGGCAAAACTTCGAGACTGCCCTATGCAATGATCTAGCCACCATCTTTATCATCTGCCAAAACAGAGGGATGTCTAAAGAGTTTGCATGTAAAATGTATCTTTAAATGCAAATACTGTACTATATGACTTCTGCATCCAAATGATTAAAAGAGAGGTTTAATTGAATTTCCAAGAGCTGTTTCGAATATATATTTCAGATTCCATTGCTTGTCTCATATCTGTAATTGCCAATGGCTTTGAACTCTTTCTCTGAATCCAGTTCTGAGTCCGACTTGAGTTAAAAACGGTTTTGTATTTTCATAATCTTGCTTTGGGATCATCTTATGATATATATGTTGCACATCCAGTACAGATATACAGACTGTTCTAAAGGCTGTGAGAGCTTATCATTTATTATAGTTTATAGTTATATTCCAGTGTAGTTATATTTTCCATCCTTCAGTCTCTATATAACCCCTCAAATGATTAGTATTAATTTGCTTCTCAAATGAGAATCAGATGGAGAAAAGCTAATAAGAGAAGTGGAACAGATTAATATTCAATTGAATCCAGAACTTTTTCATTTAGGATTGATGAATAAACAGATAGAAAAAAGCCACGAACATTTATTTCAATATATTGTTACTGTACTGTGGCAAGATTATTAAATGGACAAAGATGGAAAGATTTGGCACCAGCTACCATGGAGGAATCATTGATAAAATTGACAGGACTTGCTGAGAAGACTAACTAATTTCTTTGATTAGAGAAAGGACAATATCTATATTTATTGGTGGCTGGAAATTTCTTATGGATTTTTTTGTGTATTTTTTTTTAAAAAGTGAACTTGTGATTTATGGTTTTGTGCTTAGGCAGGATAGATTGTAGAAAGAAGAGAGAGGATGTAACTTTAGAGAGAAAGGTTAAAATATAATTGTACTTATAACTGCTGTGAAGAGTATCACAAGTCACTTTGTTATATATTTTTTCTTTTTCCTACTTTCTTCTACACTTTTTCTTACTGCATGTTTATCTTTTTCTTTCATTTCTCTTATTCCTCTGTTCTGTTTTAGTTTGTATTAGTTCTTACTATTGCTGTTAAAACTTCAGATAAAAAAAATATTTTTTAAAAATAGAGAAGAGGAGCAGAGCAAACCTTCACAACTCTCCTCTTGTTTTATGATGACTGTCATGTTGCTGGCATGAAGGGAGGGGATGGAGGAAGGGAGTGGTAGGGGTGGAAGAGACCATATATAGCATTTGCTCAAGCCTATATTTGGACAGAGTTTGCTCTATTTGTGAAACTGAGGAGACACAAGACGCACAACTTCTAAGACAAGGTATATTCATTAGAATTCATTCTAATGATCAAATTTCATTGTGCTATTAATTACTGTAAAAATATTTTGCATGATTGCTTGAACTGGTGCTTGAGAACAGTTGAGCTTAGAGAACATATTTTAGGAGCAAGTTGTAATAGATTGTTGAAAGCATTTTCAGGAAGCCTCAATATACATACCATAATTGACCCAGGAATTGTGAAATCCAATGAGTTTCATGTACATTTTTTTTCTGGTAGTTTGTATAGGACCAAAGAGATAGCATGCTTAGGTTTTTTTTTTTGAAGTTGCATGCTTTTTTTTTTTTTAATGAAATCTTTGAGTGTTCTGGATATTTCTAGAAAATTGACGGTGTTCTTTTCTCGGCTTTTTTGTCATATATCCACATAAGAGAAATTTATTGGAGTGTTTTTGTAACAGTAGCTTGCGTCTATTTTTCTACTCTTCCCCCCCTCCCCCCTGCGATAGCATGATCAGCTTAATGTAGAGATGGCTTGTTCGCGTTAACTTTTTTCCTCTTTGCTTCCTTGATGTAGGGGAGGCTCGGTGAGATAGCTACAATGTCAGAACCTGCGGCCACTGGGAATAAGAAAACTCCTGCTGGTTTCAGTGGGCGAAGGGGTGTCCCACCCAATGTTTCCAATGAAGAAGAAGATGAAGTACCTGAAGTAGAGATAATTGGTTTGATGCCAAAGGGATTTAAGAGAGAAGGTATGACTAACCGCACAATTTAGAACTAATCAATACACCTGAGAGTTTTTTCTTCATTTCCCTGTCAGTCATACCGTTGTAAAATATCGAAGTTTAGACAGAATTCAAGGCTGTGACACCTGCTTTTTCTCTTGGTGATTAGCAAATTGCAGAATATTGTCATAGGTTAAGAAATACATGGGATATATTCCCTTGCAGTACTGTAATAAATCCTACATGCTTGCTACTCATATATACCCCTCTATTAGGCACTTCCATAAGGGGGCCTTTTTTGGCAGTTCAAAACCATCTCCATGCCTGATCTTGTATGCATTCTGGAACTGAGTTTATTTATGGTTGGCTTTGTTGTGCTATTTGAAAAAACATAGCAAAATTAGTCTTTCTTGAAATACTGCAGTGCTTCAGGGTGATCCTTTTTCCCTACTGTTGATTTGGTACCTAACAACTTTCTTGCCTGTGTAGAGTTGTTCCCTGCATTTTGAGGTTAGCGGGAGTAGACGTGATCAGGGTTTGGCTTTAAAGGATTTCTACAGAAAATGGAAACTCAGATGGTGTGGAAGGGCCGATTATTCCCTTTACCATGCTCTTCATTTTTCTTCTCAGTGTTGAAGAGAAATGAAAGAGAAAACAAAGAAAAACTGTTGCCATTTGAAAGGCTCTGACCATTTTTTTCTTAGGTTCTATAGTACACAAGAGACTTACAAGAGCATTTCCTATTCTTATGATTCAGATATACCCATTAAGATCATGACTTTATTATTAGGGCCAAAATGTGTTATGCAGTTTTTCTCTTCAAAAGGAAGAATTATTATAATATCATATCATATCATCATATTGTATATTTTATTGTATTGTATTATTTTAATTATTATAATCAAGAGAAAGGGGGGAAAGCACTAAACAACACACCACACGCATCTCTGTCTGTATATTCTTATTTATAGATTTAATTTCTATAGTCGCCATCTCAATAAATGACTCTGGGCATCACGTCATAAATAATATAAGAAAATAAAGCAACAAAAAGCAATACAGAATAAATATATATGGTCACTGAGTAAAACTATCACCACAGAAGTTAATATAGTGAAGAAACAAGGCCCATCACTCCCCCAGACCTGGGCAGGTAACCAGGTCTTCATGACTGTATGAAAGGCCAACAGGGTTGGAGTCAACCTAATGTCCGAAGGGAGAATATTCCAGAGGGCAGGGCTACGGCAAAGAAGGCATGTCTCCTAATCCCTGCCAGCTGACATGCCTTGGCTGGCAGGACCCTTAATGTGCCCAGCCTGCTGAATTGAATTGGACAGGTAGAAACAGTTCAGAGAAAAAGGTCCCTCCAGTAACCCATGAAGGGCTTTACGGTAATAACCAGCACCTTGAATTGCACTGGAAACACACTGGCAACCAATGTAGCTCACACAGTAGTGGTGTTGAACATACATGTGTTGAATATCTGACACCATTTACAGCTTGTGCAACCATATTTTGTACTGGCTGAAACTTTCAAATATTTTTTTTTTAAGGGCAACCCCGTGTAGAGTGTGTTGTACTAATCCAGATGAGAAATCACAAGAACACGAGTGGCTGTGATCAAAGACTCCTGGTCCAGGGATGGGTGCAAATGGCGCATAACCAGAAAGTCCTCCTAGTCATGGTTGTCACCTGGTCTTCCAATAGGACCTATGAGTCCAGCTGGATTCTCAAATTGTATACCGGGTCTCTCCGGGACAGTTTCCAGACTGTCCCATTCCACGAGAGATGGAAGAATCTTGTCACCAGAAGGCCCAAGTGTCCAAAGTTACTCATTTTTGTCTGGGTTGAGTTGACGCACATTGTACCTCATCCAGGCCCCTACAGCCTTTAGGCACTGGGACAGGACAACCACAGCATTGCTCAGGTGGCCTCAGGTGGAGGTATAAAGCTGGGTACCATCAGCATATTGATGATATTTCACCCAGCAGCCTCATGTAGATGTTAAACAGGAGAGAACCGGGCCCTGGGGCACCTCAGAAAGCAGGGGCTGTGAGTTGGATGTCTCTCCCCTCCTGACAGTCAACACTAACTGGAACTGACCCTGGAGGAAGGAGAAGAATCAGTGCAATACATTTTCATCCACCCCCTAATCCGGAAGCTGATTCAGAAGAATCAAGAAGGTCAAGGGTGGATGCACTACCCCTATCATCAGAAGTCTCTTTGTCAGGCTCTAAAACATAGACAGCAGAAAAACACAGCCCAGTACAAATATTTAAAATACAAAATGTAGCCATGGAAATGTCTAGCAAGAATTTGTTAGTAAAGATGTAAGGTAGATTAGCTTTGAAAGATAGTTCCTGAGCTGTCATTTAAAAAAGCAAAACAAAAAGACCTTTTTTTTTTAAAGTTATGAATGGCTCTTGGGATTGTTGGGGCAGGAGGACAATATCAGTAGAGGCACAGGTTCAGATAGAAGAAGACAGTCTTTTAGATAGTCTGACTATAAACTATTCAAGCTCATCACCAGCACTTTAATATCAGTAATAAAATAGAAGCGAGTGCATCTGCTTTGTTATGGAATCATTTGCCTCTATCGGTAATTTCTGTTAGCAAATGGGCGGCAGCATTCCAGGATAAGGGTGGGTTTTTAATGCTTTTCAAAACCATGCACTAATTCTGATATGATAAGGTAAAGTAACTAAGGCTAGATCAACATTTTTCAAGAGTAACATAGTGAGTTTAACTGTCATCAAACGAGAAAGCTGGAAATATGAAAGTGAGTGAGCTAGATTGTGCTTTGTGGCGTCTTCCTGCTATTTACATATTTAAAAGGTAGTAGTAAGCCTACATCAATGTAGTAAACCTACAAACATAGGCTTATTAAAATGCAGTTTGTAAAATGTATGGTATGGAGCCTACTGGCATACATGGAGGAACATGGGCACACACACAAACACTCATGGAAAGAATTCACCCTAAGAAATTCTTGTGAAAACTTGTGAGTGGAGGTAGTCCTCGAGTTACAACAGTTCACTTAGTAACCATTCGAAGTTACAACAGCACTGAAAACGGCACTGTGATGACCATTGCAGCATCTCCTTGGTCATATGATTTACGTTCAGATGCTTGACAACCGATTCACATTTACAACCGTCGCGGTGTCCCAGGGTCACATGATCCCCTTTTGTGACCTTCTGACGAGCAAAATCAAGGGAGAAACCAGATTCACTTAACAACCAGGTCACTAATTTAACAACGGCAGTGATTCACTTAACAACGGTGGCAAGAAAAGTCGTAAAATGCGGGCAAAACTCACTTAACAAATTTCTTACATAGCGGCATAAATTTTGGCCTCAATTGTGGTTGTAAATTGAGGACTCTGTAATCAGGATCTGTAGGAGCAAGTGTTGTGGTTCCGCAGCATGCTGCTGATTTGGCAGTCGATTATGACTCCGAGGGAGAGATAGAGACAGTGTTGGAGGAGGAGGAGGAATCGACTGTTGACACCATGCCAGCAGAAGCTGGTCCTTCTATGAGCCAGCAGGAGCCAGTGGGTGCTGAGAGCAATGTGGAGGAGCCTTTAGCTGACGCCAGAATCAGGAGACTAATGAGCAGAAACAGCAAAGACTGCAACGCTGGAAGGGGAGAGGTCAAGCTACAGCTGACCATTAATTGGACCACACCCTAGAGGGGTTAAAAGGGGTGTGGTTAGGAACATCCCCTTTGCAGAGAACAACTAACTATTCTAGTGAAAGTCAAGCATCGTGGTCCTGGTTCTGATCCTGGTTCTGGTTATTGGTGCGCTGGATAGCATCTTCCTGCTTTATTCTTTGCAACAAGACTTTGAGTATACTTCGTACTGCAACATCATTACAGAGTTTGTTTTGACTGAGAAAATCACTTGGCATTCGGCCCGGACGGTGTTTGAGAATTTTCCAGAAGCACCTGGTAATTAGCTTTATATTTTCGTTCACAGAGGAACTGCTTTTTGATTTTGGTTTTATAATAAAACACTGTACCTTTTAAAACTGGTATCGATCTGGGTGTTTGGGGCGTGGGACAGAACACTCTGCTGCATTCTGTACCGACTGAAGCTTCAGGATACACTTCAAGGGCAGCCCCATGTACAGTACACTGCAATAGGCCAGTCTGAAGGTGACCAAGGAATGAGTGTCTACTTACATAACTATTTATAGCCTTAAATTTAATACTTACAGTATTAACTATGTTTAATCCTGTCTCAAAAATCTGCAAAACCTATTTTGGGGCAAGGTATGAATGTTACATGAAATTGAATTTCTGTACTCTTTCCTAACATCACTTTAAATCAATATGGCCGTATCCTTTATAGAGTAGGCTTTCCTTTTTAAAGGGGCTGTCAGCTGGAAGAGCTGTCTCATCTAAGTTGTACTTAAAGGCAGAAAATCCGTAAAAATGGGCAACAGGAGCTTAGATGTTATCTATCAACAGTCAACAAAGCAAAAGATTGGCATTTACAATGATCCCCTAGCCATTGTTTTTCTCATGGTACACTGAGTCTATATAGGTAAACTTTCCATGTATAAATTTGCAAAGAATTGTTTGCACACATGTAAGCATAGAAATCACTGTAACAAAAATGTACGTGAACCTTTTTTTTTTTTTCAGAAATGTGTAAGTGACCACTCTACTCAGAAAGTGATAGTCTTTCTCCAGGAGATAAGATTGCAGCTAACTCGGTGGAGTAGGAATGTTATCAGTTCCATACACAGTACAAGCATTTCAGCCTGGAGCAGACAATATACTTTATTGTTTGGAAGGTGTAAAGTTTCTCCCTTTGTATTCCGCTCAGAATGTGGGTATTATTAAGGATAAGACACGTGGCTGCACTCTTACTAGAGTTCAAAGTTACAGTAAGCTCCGAGTTTCCCTACAAACTCATGTCAATCAACACAGAGGCAATAAAACAAGCTACGCAGACTGCCTTTATAACTTACTGGCCTCCCATCAGCTGACTGTTTAATCAGCACATTAGGGAGGAAAGCTTTCCGGAAAAAGGATGGATCGAAGGCCAAACTTTGTAGCAGCCTCAATGTTTAATGTCCCTGAAAAGTTAACTCCCTGTTTCTGCCAGCTGAAAACACAGACAGAGCTACTTTCCAAGATCTTAAACAGAAAATTAACCAAATGAAATCTTTCCTTCTTGGTGAGAACTTTTTAATTTTTTTAACACTTTACCTTCTATTTCTTGAAAAAGATGATGTGGAATCATGGTCATACTTTCAGAAAACTGTGCTTTTCAAGTGGAAATCTAAAATCTTTCACCAACTCCTCTGTAATTCAAGTCTATACAAATATAAACATAATTCAGGCCAGGAGAGGGAAAACCCAAAGTTTAAAAGCTTGGAGCTCAACTATGATGAACCTAGATTTTGTTGGGTTTAAATGAGACCAAAAAAATATATACAATCATCCATTTGGCAGTCATGTTTACCAGGGTTAAACTGGTCAATGAAAACATGCTCAAACTGGGACATATTAAAAGCTGCATATAATGGCACATACTGAATAAAATTAAAAACCATCACGTCTTCTTCATCATTGTAATTTTACAGAATATATAAAAAGTTACTATAAAGTGAATCCTACATTCGTCCAATGCCTACAACAATAAATATTCTGTAAGGAGCTGGCTCAGAATGTGGCCCCATACAAAAAAAAATTTGAAAACACACTGAGGATCCTGAGATGAAAGGATGCATGTTATAATAAGTCTCTATAATTTCATGATATTGGCATTTATGTAGACTGTACTAAACCACTATGATCTCACTCCTCTCTTTTCCCATTGTGCAAGTAATTTGGCTTGTTTTGGAACCTTCCCCAATTTTCAATTCTCTTAATTGTCACTATTTGGCCTTTTTTCTCCTTAGGTCAGCCACAGTGGTTTCTTTTGTTATTTTACCCTTTACTAGAATGAACGTTGATTGTACTCAGCACAAACAAAACTTAAAACAGCTCCCACTGTGGATTTCCCAGGCGGTAAAAGAAGTCTTTCACATTCATTCAGTGGTTGCTTCAACTAACTCCATTCTTTTGATGCAATTATTTATATAACAGTGAAAGGGGACACCTTGCTTTACCGGAGGAATAATTAACAGGAGACAAATGCAACAAAATCCTGACCAGAAAGAAGTACTAAACTGGAAAGTGCATCATTAAAAGCAAAAACCAAAGGCAATGAAAAACAAGAGTGATCCTGCAATTTTACCATCAAAGATTCTAGTATTTGATAAACTAATTACTACATCTAAATTACTACATTTCCTAGGTCTTATTTTTAAGTTATTTATACTACTATTTGCCTACATAATCCTGGGTCTTTTTTAAAAAAAATAGTTATTTATCCAATAAATATAAATAACTATTTTTTTTAAAAAAGACCCAAGACTGAAATTAAAATTTTTATAGAGGCTATAATAAAACAGTCTCTCGATCCAAAACCAGAAGTGTTCCTATTGGGTATATTGCCGAAAGATCTAAATAAGGAGACTGGTTATCTCATATTGCATTTATTAACAGTGGCCAAGATCTCCTATGCCCAAGTATGAAAAATGAAAGAAACTCCAACAGAAGATCAAAGAATCAGAAAATTTTTGCAATGTGCAGAGATGGATAGGCTGTCATTAACATTAAAGGGAAAAGAAGACAGTAAATATTACAAAACATGGGATAAGTTTTATAATTGGTTAAACAAAAATATGGAGAATGGAGATGGGAAATAGTAGGAGAAATATCGAATGTATAGATGTAAATAGTAATGTGTGTGTGTATTAATCTGGTTAGAGTTAAACTAATAATTGTATAAAATAAATAGAGTTTAACTGACGCTTATGCATATATTTGGATGGAAAGAGCTGTGTATTTGTTATATATTTAAATATGACTTGAGATCATTTAGATTCTGTAAATCTTAGGATGAAAATGGAATTTTTGTCTTGTTTTTTTTAAAACGATAAAATTTATTTTTAAAAAAATATAAAAATAACTGATAATTTTTTGTCTTACCTTAGCTCAATGTCTGTCCTTCCTTTTTATTTAATTTTTATTTCTGAGCTTCCCTTGGCTTCTTTTCTTTATAGTTCGTATATTCTTTAGAAGAGCCTCCTTAATTCAGGGGTCTGTGCCCTTTTATTTTCCTCTTGTGACATATACAAGCTGACATACACATAAGAAACATTTTGGGAGTATATGTGTGTGATTGTTTGTTTTATACAATCCTCTGTAAACTGGAGCATTGACTGCAGCTTTGCTGAAATAGAAAAAGGGAGAGTGGTTTAGAGACCACTAATTTCCTTCCAACATTTCCTTGAAAGGTTTTTTACAAAGTGTTTTTAGTCTGCTTTGGTGATGTCGGCTCATGTCGTGTTTGTTCACAATATAAAATTGTTCCATAATGCAAGTCTTCCCCCAAGTCAGATCCTAATGCAGTTCAGGGCATTCTACTTCTGAATCGGAGCTCAAAATGAAGCATTTCGCAACCTCAAAAAAGATTTGTTGCTGTTCTGCCCCATGCTCCAAACACCCGGATCGGCACCAGTTATAAAAGGTACAGTATAGTTTTTATTTCCAAAAAACTTAAAGAAGCATTTCTTCTGCACAAAATAAACAGCTGGTTAGCAATTATTTCCAGT
>JANHJO010003173.1:7953-18238 GCA_032468235.1 Pseudoxyrhopus heterurus
CAGCCCCTATGCGGAGCAACAGCTGAGGCAGGCTTCCCCAATCATCAGCTGTGCTGAAAACACAGCGAATCAAGGTAGCTAGAGGCTCCTAGCATGTGGCAGGGCAAAAAAAATTATTTTTTTTTACAAAAGCCGACCAAACCAGTTGTTACACCGGTTGAAACTCACCCGTGTATGTATGTATGTATGTATGTATGTATGTACATGTATGTGTATACACACACACACACACACACACACACACACTGTCATACTAGAGTGTTTGGGTTTTTTCTATTAATCTGGGCCTCATGCTATAAGCCATAAGACCACCTCTTAAAGGGGGCATTCTATAGCCCCCTTTAAGGTGGTTTATAAGCTATTGACCAATAGGAGGCAATACATTATTTTTTGTCATCATTGAGACTCTTCAGGCATAAGTATCCTTCATATTAAAATGGGTTGTGTGGGGCCTCCTAGTGAAGTCAATTAAGGTATATGGTAATCCTGGATCTACATTTTTTTAGAAGTCTTATCAACAAGTTGGTGCTGTTCAGACCGGTAAATACAAGTATCAACAGATGCAATCCTGTGCTGGGAGAAAAGCCTGAAATCCATTACCAAAACTAGTATCTCTTCCATAGGCCTTGAGAGAGTTCTCACAGTATACAAAATGTAACAGAGTTGGAAGGGACCTTGGAGGTTTTCTAGTCCAACCCTCTGCTCAAGCAGGAGACCCTATACATTACGGACAAATGGCTATCTAATCTTTTCTTAAAAACCTCCAGTGTTGGAGCACCCACAACTTCTATGGGAAAGTCATTCCACTGTTCTCACTGTCCGGATTTTTTTTTCTTAGTTCTAGATTAAATATTTCTTTGATAAGTTTCCATCCTTTCCTTGTTGCCTTGCCCTCACATGCTGCTATCATATCACCACTAGTCCTTCTCTTTGTTAGACTATACAACCCAGTTCCTGCAATCGTTCATCATATGTTTCAGCCTCCAGAACCCTAATGATCTTTGTTGCTTTTTTCTGCACTCTTTCTAAAGTCTCAACATTGTTTTGTATTGTGGTGACCAGAACTGGACACAGTATTCCAAGTATGGTCTCCCTTTCCCTACAAGTCTGGTCTCACTTTATATTATTTCAAAACTCTATAATCAAAACTCTGTAATCAGAAGTATATTACTTAAAAAGAGCTCCTGCTGAATTCAAATATGCAACTCTACTATTAAGATGTTATGATGCACTGACCTTCTCTTCTCTTCTCTTCCATTAATTCCTTTAGTATATAATGTTGCATCAAGCTTATCTGATCTTTGACAGCCTCAAAGTGCAAGTGCAGGAAAACAGCAGTGCTTTCACTCTACGATGACTTCCTGTTGAAATCAGGTATCCAATCATGTTAGTCTACATGATGACATCACAAAGATAACCACTGTGGAAACAAAGAATGCATTTCACATGGAAAGATAACTGGGAAACCTGTCCCTCTACCATTCCAGCCCAGACACTATTAGGATGTTCAAAGCAGTTATCACTTACCTTCATTAGGTGCTTCACACCTCAAAGATAACACAATTCTCTTCCACAAGGCATTTCATATCATTCTGAACTTTCTATCTGGCAATTACAAATAGACAGAAAAGGATTCCATGCATGCATTGCACAGAAGCCTCTCCCACCTCCTGGAATGACACTTGAGAACTCAGAGCAAAGGAATGCAATAGCTTCCTTTTTAGAAGTGTGAGCTTGTTTTGTGAAGCAACTTTAAAAGGAGGGGTTTACACAAATGTATGTTAATGCCAAGTGTCTCTGTGAAACTTTACACTAAACATCATTTCCCCTCCCCCTTTGCAAGGAATTGCTTTAAGGACTTGCTCTGAAGCACCAGTTTGCTTTCCTTGTCTGAAACACTGCACAGGCCTAATTTAAAATGTCAGGTCTTGTATGTGAAATCTCTACGTAAATATAAAACAAAGCGGTCATTTTGAGGTCATTCCTTTTGCTTTCCCCTTTCCCCCCCTTTTAGGCTAAAATGTCTAAAATAAACTGCAGAATGGAAGAGACGAGTGTTACGTGGGATGCGGCATGGAAGAGACCCTTGCATGGAAGATGCAATTCATTCAGCACTTTTGTCAAGGACTGGGGAGCTGCAATCTCCTTCAGCACACCAAGCAAAGTGTCAGATGATACATTTGGACTCTTGAAGCTTCAAAGGGGGTTGCTGAGCCACCTTAATCGGCCACTTCATTTCAAGGCAAGCCCTTTCAGTTTTTGTAAGAGCCTCGTTGGAAAGGCTTGCAATATTATTCTAAGATTATTGTAAGATTAACATCATACTCTCCAATCAATGTATTTGTGTGCACTGTTCACTAAATCACACCAGATAATAATAATAAAGGCCATTTTGCTCTTTGCCCACAGTGCAGAAAACAATACAACTGGCTTGATGAAGTGGGTTTCCGACATATTGTCAGAAACTCTAACGTTCACTTCAAAAATATTGTAAAACTTTGGAAAATAGGACATTTTGCAGAAACCGGGTGGATATTTCTTATCAATAAAATGAAAACCAAGAAATCACTAAGTCTGCTTTCTAGAGACCTTAGACATATTGCTATTGAGCAGTGTAGCCAAAAGCTATCTGCAATAATTTTCCTGGATCTTAAAAACAGTAGGAGACAAACAAACATTCTCTCTTTTTTTAGCACAACCCATCAAATCCTGCATTTCAAAGTGCTTGCTCCATGCTAACAGTGGAGTTAACATGATTTCTAGTTCATTTACAGATAATTTGATTATATATTTTTAAAAACCCAATAAAATTTTTTAAAAGTCAGTTTGGTATATCCTGAGGATACTTTCAGATGGATGTTTTGAGACATTTTGGGAACAGCTCTGAGCTCATTATTCCCATAGCTCTCTCTGTTTGCTGCTGAGTCAAGATTGTTAATCACAAGCCAGTAAACTCTAAGGATGAGAGGGAATTATAGACAGCTTAGACCAAGCAAGATCAAAAATACAAATGAATTCCTTAATACATGGCACTCTGATGAATTAGCTGTTAGCCGACATATTGAGACAAGCTCCTTATGCAAACTATTCAAAAAGGAAGAAGAGGTCAGGAAAAGAGGCAGACAGATCTAAACACATCTTTCCTATCACATATCTACCAATCAATACTTAGGTAAGCAGGAACCAGCATCAGATGAACAAGAACAATAAAAGAAGAACAGAATATTTGGGATAAATTATGGGATTCTTGGTGCTATCTGATCTTGGTTCATAGAGCACCGAGGGCCACACAGAAACAATTTCCTACCCAAAAAGCAATCAAGGAAGGCACAACACCCCAATTAAGACCTATAAAACAAGCTGCCACATATGACCAGCCAACAAACTCTATTCTCCCCAGCATTTATATCATTTTATGTGATTTTATTGTTGTACACCACCTTGAGTCCCTTTGGGAGAGGGCGGTATATAAATTTTTAATAAATAATAAATAAATAAAAATTGCTTATCTAGCCTGGTAATAAAATATATGCAGGAAGAGAAGCAAAAAGCACCAAGTCTACAGCAATGTGTGGAGAATCCTGAACCCTTTGGCAGCACCTTGTACTCTGTTTTATCTCCCCACTAGAGTTGAAGTGCTGTTTAGACTACAAGAAGAGCAATGCTGGCAATAATATCAGGTATGTCATGTAAAGAATCCAATCTATTAGTAATTGTTAAGCTGCAAAATGCAAAGCTATTTGCCTGATAGCTTGGAAAACAGGAACAGGAACATATGTGATGGGAAATAAGTGGAACTTTAATAGGTCAGGTTTCTCTCACAGTGTGGTTGTATCTAGCCATATCTTTGCCCACTTTCTGTATTGGTAATCTCCAAAAAAGGGGAAAGGGAAAGTGCTGTGATGACTCAGCATAAACATGCATAACAATAGCACTTAGTAAGTGGAATTTGCTTAATATTCTCCAATATTAACACACGCTTTTAACACACTGTGTAGTGAATCTTTAAAAAGAAAGTCAAATATCCAGTTATCACATAAACATGTATGTATGATGTGATCCCTTACATGGAGCGTTTCATCCTATGCTAAATATGAAAGCATTGTGGGAAAAAGTACTAATGCAAATGTTGTGGTGGAATGCCAGAAGATAGATAGAAGATAAGCTCTGCATGGATGGCCCAAAAAAAAAAAATGGAGCAAAACTCTGAGGAGGAAAACCTTGTCATTGAAGCAGTGATGATTGGGTTCCAGCTTAGAGAAAAGCAGAACAGAGCATAATAAAAAAGAAATGTGATCTTCTATAGGAATTTTGAAATGTGCAGCCAGAAATTCAGGGACCCTAATTTGCTGTTAGAATTTCAGCATTATAAGAAGGAAACGGGATTATGCTTTGCCTAAATAGAATAAATGGAGCAGTTTTGGATTGAGAGAGTATACAAAATGTAGAAGTAGTAATTGCTTTAGCACTTATATGTAAATACAGCTTCATAGTGCTTTATAGCACTCTCTATATGGTTTACATTATCAGCATATTGCCTCCAAACCTCGGAAGGATGGAAGACTGAACCAACCCTGAGCTGGTCAGGATTGAACTCCTGGCAGTGGGCAGACTCAGCCTGAAACACTGCATTCTAACCACTGCGCCACTATGGCTCATAATACAAAATAATGGACAAATAAATGCAAGTTAGAATTGGCCATGTTACTCGGTTCAAGGATTCCAGGGTCTCTAGAAAAATGAGGAACAAATAGGAAGAATTATTCATTTAAAGCAGGAAGCTCAATGAGCGGAAGGCAAGGATTGAAAAATATGATGTGGTAGCATCTGGAGCTGAAGCAGGGGGAGGAGATAAGAGACTGGGAATCATTGAAGGGGAGGAAGTGGTAAGAAGGAGACCCTTCCTAAATCCTGGACTGCTTATCTAGTTGTTCTGTAGTAATTAAAGTTAGTCTAGTTAGATTCTTGTAAATAGGTGAGTAGCAATAAACATATTGCTCTGATCAACCCCGAGCGTCATTTCTGGTTCCTTGCATTTGACATAATAATGAATTCAAAAGGAATACACCAAATAGAAGGGAAGTAGAAGTTGCATTAGATTTGTTTGTTTATATCCATTTATGTGGCTGCCCTGAGATAAAGACAAGAGACCGCCATCCACACAAGCACTTTATGGGCTTTAACTGATCCTCTGATTTGGGATCTGATCTAACCTGGGAAACACAATCATGTCTGCAGGGCCATGTAAAAGGCCAAGCGACTCAGAGTCAATCTGATCTCCAGGAAAATTATATTCTGCAGAGCAGATGCCATGAAAGGAAAGGCTCTTTTCCTCAGTCTTGACTTATAAAACTCTTTAATTGAAAGAATCCATTGTTTGCCAGATCTAATTGGATGAGTGAACACAATTGGGGAGAAACGTTCCCATAAATCATGGTCCATAAATATGAAGGGAATGAATAGATATATTGAGACCCAGGAATGTGATCACGAAGGGACACTTGAGAATATTTGGGTAAGAAAACAAAATAATTTTTGCGGTAGTATTCTATAGATGATCAGGCATATTAGGCAGCAGAACAGTATAGGAGGAGCAAAAGTGTACTAGGCAGCAATTTATGGAAAAAGAATCTGAGTGTCTTTGCAGAACCTGAGTCGAGTGACACAGTACATTAAAAAAGGTCAATCCTAGGCTGCATCAATGAGGTAGGGAAGTGCCAAGTTCAAAGGAAGTGTTAAAGATAAAGGAAATCCATAATCTTTTAGATAACTGGGTTTTTTTTTCATTTTTTGTACTCATGTATTACAACCCAATGTGCTCCCTAATTGTATAGTTTATGTTTCCTATCCAAGTCGGAAGTAGTGTATTTGTCTATCTTGAACAAAGGGAACCGTATTTAGAAAGAATATTGATAAACTTGACTATGTCCAAAAGATAGCTACCAAGATGGTAGCATTTTGGAAATAAAAACCCATAAGAAAGAGCTGGAAGGTTTTTATTACATTCAAGCTGGAGAAAAGAGGGAAGGCATGGTAGCTGTCTTCAAGTAACTGAAAAGCTGAAATATAAAAAATGGAGGAGAATTGTTCATAAGGTTGCAGAAGGCAGGGCAAGGAACAATGATTTAAATGAGAAGGAAGTATATATCAATTAGAACCTAAGGAAAAAAAAATTCCTAAGACTAGGACTTGTTTAACAATGGGACAGAAGGCGGTTGACTGTCTTTTACTGGAGGTGTTTAAATTAGACAATCTATTGGATATGCTATATCAGTGAATTTCTATACTGGATGGGAGATTAGGCAATGAGCTCTGAGATGCCTTCTAAGCATTACATTTTCTGATCCTATGTTTTCCAACCTTGCAGATATTCTGGGTCCCAATAAATCCACCTCAGTAACCTATAACCAATTAAAGAAAATTCTACAGGTCCAAAGCATCACCATAACCACAAATGCAACCAAAGTTCCCTTCCCCATTCTGTTCCAACTACCTTTAATATTTTTAAAGTTTCTTTTACTTAAAAAGGTAATTAAATGAGAAACAGGTATGCTGCAAAGCAAAATGCCAGCTTCA
This sequence comes from Pseudoxyrhopus heterurus, assembly GCA_032468235.1. Taxonomy (NCBI): domain Eukaryota; kingdom Metazoa; phylum Chordata; class Lepidosauria; order Squamata; genus Pseudoxyrhopus; species Pseudoxyrhopus heterurus. Next base: position 14,530 of record JANHJO010003173.1, read on the forward strand.
ACCTTCATCCTTATTTAGAAGAATGCCTGCAGAGGCACCCTGGGCATTCTAAGAAAGTAATAATGGTTAATGGCTACTGTCCAATGTTTTTATGGAAACAGGTATTTGCTACAGGGAATGAAAAGGTAGTGGGGGCGGTGATCCTACAGGATTAGGAAGGATGGTGGAGACAGAAAAAATAGTGGGGGAGCAAGCTCACCAAATTATGTTCAGAGAATTGTGACTTTATAATTTAGCATGTCTATCATGGAAGATTTTTATATGTTCTTAACTTTCCAACTTTCCCTACCCAATATAGAATACAGAAAATAGAGTTGGAAGGGACCTTGAACGTCTTCTAGTCCACCCCCTGCTCAAGCAGGAGACCCTATAATAGGGCTGTCAAACTCCCAACCCAACTCCTAGGCTGGATGCGTTACGAGCTGGCCACACCCATGCCTGGTTTAGCAAAGGGGGGAAAAGTCCTGATTCGTCACGTGATGCTGCCATGACAATGTGAGTTTGACACCATTCCAAACAATTGGCTGTCCAGTCTCTTCTTAAAAGCCCTATACCATTCCAAACAAGTGGCTGTCCAGTCTCTTCTTAAAAGCCTACAGTGATGGAGTACTCCCAACTTCTGAAGGCAAGCCATTCCATTGGTTAATTGCTCTCACTGTGAGGAAGTTTCTCCTTAGTTCTAGGTTGTTTCTCTCTTTGATTAATTTCTATCCATTGGTTGTTGTTTTGCCTTCTGGTACAGTACTTACCCCTGATCTAAGTACCCAGTTGTCTTTCCAGTAACAGGCATCCTTTATCCTAAGTCCTAGTGTGACCAAAGACTGACTAGATGCTGCAATGAGAAGCAAAGAATATATACCCTTTCCCCTCTGCTTTCTCAGAAAAGAATCTTTGCAAAGTCAATCCCTTCAAGCTTTAACAGGGCATTCCCACTGAACTTTGATGACATTTTTCATGATTAAAGTTCAGTTGGCGCCAAGACAGGGGAAGGTGGATGAATGATGGCTGATTCAAAAATTCTGCAAGAATAGAAAGTCACCTCTCCTTTGCCAAGAGGCTATTCTGTTCACGATTCATAACATCCCATTTTAGTCACCCCTTCAGAAACACAAAAACACACATGGTGCTAGACTGGAAATACAGAGCTGTGTTCGTTTGTGGGATTGTTTGTTTTTTTAGCTGCTGCACCTGCTTCATTTTTGCCTCCCCATTCAGCCAGATCCAGAAGTTAGCTTTAATCTGCCAACTCATTCTGATTGGATTGCTTTGGAAGTCACTCCAAAGTCACAGTGGCTAAATGGGATGAAACTGCAAGACAGAAATGCATTTCGGTTAATACTCTAGGAAGTTAAGCCAGTGCCAGTCCTAATTCCCTAAAGAAAACAAATCCACAATAATCCATCTTTTAATTCTGAACATAGTGGCTCAATGCTAAATAATATTGTACATGCATAATTTGCCCAGAGCCCTCCACCCGGTTCCCCACTTATCTTCCCAGCCTCCTGTTGTTTTTATTCACTCACTTTGAGGTCACTGAACAGTATAAATATAAAGGTGTTATTTCCACCAAAACCACTGATGGTTGAGTATTTCCCAAAATAGTACACTGGGAAAAATAGGGGGGGGGGGGGAATAGTTGTCAAACATCGTGTTTTGAAAACTGGACTGGAACATTTAAAAAAATAAATAAAGCTCCGTTTAAACTTGAAAAACTGGCCAGATAAAGAACAACGTGATTATTACAAAGACAGCCTTTTTGACTGCAAATACGAACCTCATTTCCTCAAATAAGATATTTATGGAGATGTTACAAAATGGTACAAATGCAGTCAAATCAGATTTAATTCCTGTGGACTATAAGGGCTCATCCATCCAACTTTCTAAGGAATAGTGTAGAAGCTATTCACTTTTGTTTCTTCCAGGACCTTAGGATTCTTTTGTTTTAATTTCTCAGTCAAATTCCTGAAATTCCCTGGAGGATTACTATGTTCCCATCCAAATACTAACCAGGCCCAACTCTACTTAGCTTTCAAAGTAAACCAATGTCAGCCAGAAGCTGGCATAGTTGCATTATCCAAAATGCAGTAAGTGTAATTCCATAATGTCACTCAAATTATGCAGATGTATTGGAACACTTGCTCTTTTCATTCAAAATGCACCCCAACAGAAATGTGCAATACAAAAGAAGATACTGATTCAGCTGTATGTGATGTAGCATAGGTAACATGGCTCTTTTTTTAAAAAAAATTATAAACATTGGGATTTATTTTTACCGAGACTGTAGCATATAAGAATAGTTAACATTTGTCTTCCTAGCTGCCCATATTGCTTTTTGCTTTGGGGAGAGGGGTAAGGTCTTATTGTATGCAAATAAGAGTGCATTTATTTTGCTAACAGCAGCATATTGAAAGATTTTAGAATGATAGTTAGAGAAGAAATGAGTAAGGGTCTTTTCCCATGGACTCTGGAGTCTTAATAACCACTGGAGATTGTGTGCCTTCCTCACACACAACCCCAGAAGCACCTAGCATGGTTCTTAATAACGTATTTAACATCTTACATACTTTTAAAACAGTGAACATAAGACCTGGTCTTTGAACTATAAATTATATTAACAGCAGAAAGAATACTCCACATTCTAAATTAGTGCTGCTCAAATGATTCAGAAACTTCTATGGCTGCCTGCGGTAGCAGTAATTGACATTTTCATAATAGGATTGGCCTTCATTATGCAAAGCCCTGATACTCCTGAATTGTGTTTTTCGATTATTGAACACCAGTAAAAGAGTGAACCAAAATGTAGATATTATGTAACAGCTCCATGACCTTTGTAACTATTGTATTATTCACAAAAACAAAAAAAGAATACCTGCTATGAAAAGATTCCTCTCCCCTCTTTCTCTTTCTCTCATTTTAATCTAGGTTTCATTTATGTATTTGGAAAGCAATCATTACTACTTAATGTAGAATATATGTATGATGTGGAAGAGTAACTGTAATCTAGTGTTTGGTCATGTATAACTCAAGCTAATATGTTCAATATGCAAAAGAGATCCAGGTGAGATGTCAGTATCATTATTTATTTTTATTTATTTTATTTATCATATTTCTATACCGCCCCACTCCCGTAGGACTCAGGGCGGTTATGGGATTAATAACCAGAAATCCCCAAGTAAAATGTGTTGCCATGATCATTCTCTGTCCTTCTTCCAAATAGTTTTATGTGAAATATAGAAACAACAATAGAAATAACAAACATCTCTCAAATTTACTTTATGTGTCCACTTAAAATATTTGAGGAACATTAACATCTATATAGCTTCATTATCAGGAATTGAAATGGAAAGACTTGTGTGATATCAGTCTCTCTCTCTCTAAATATATTATCATTTTAGATTACCTTCTTTCCAATTAAGAATTCAGCTAGGACCCTGTGCCAGTCAAAAATTACTCAAAACTATGGAGACTTTAAGATATGGTCATTACAGCAGTGTTCAAGAAATAAAGCTAAAATCAAAGTATCTTCTGTCATTGATTGATCAGCAACAGATACTCAGTTTTACCTAAGACCAGTGCTACCTTGTGACTGAATTATATAAATATACTGTTCTGTTTCACCCCCAAAGGACACACTCCAAAGCTCGTTTTTAAAGCAAAAACTTCCCTTTATTTTACAGACAAACCAAAAGTCTCTTTAATTCCAACACTG